>QEOT01003305.1:0-42353 GCA_003123785.1 Pterocarya stenoptera
TAGCACGCCTTCAAATCCTTCCGATGATAGACACATATATCTCTCCATGTCAACAAGCTCTGGAAGCACCAGAGCTCACTAGCTCCAATGGTGAGCACAATTGCCATCTTACCTTACGTCAAGTCAACATGGTGAAATGTAGCTTGCTAGGGTTCAGAGTTGACTTGCTAGGAAATGTTGGCATGCACCCAAGGAGTGTAAAAGTCAGTGGCCATGAACCTGCCACTGCTACTCCTTACTAATGCAAGCATTGGGTGGCCCATGCCCCTCTGCATCTTACCCAGTTCAACCTCGCATCTTACCTTGTCACAAGAGTGAAGCACGCCCAAATGGTAGGATATACATACAGGGACAAACATCCCATCATTCAACCCAACTCATTTGTTGTGGGCACGCTCAAAGCCAAACCCAAGCCTGTCCTCTACAGCCGAGCTCAAAGTCGAGCCTGAGCTAGCCTACCATGTGCGAGCATGAAGTTGAGGTCAAGCTCGCTCGCCATGGGTGAGCTCAATGCTCATCCGAATGGACAAACTTGGTGACAAAAAAGGCATAGTGTTCACCCACTAAAGCCCATCCCCATTGCAATTTACCAACCAACTCTGGCCCATGACACTCCAAGTTGGCAGGTTGCACTCCTTCATGTAAGGCACACCCACCATTTGCCACCACCTCGTCCATTGAATTTTTGCCTATGGTAGGCTACTTGATGTTTTTGGGACTAGAGGGTTGAGTGCCTACCATGCAAGTATATTAATTGATACGGTTGGTCAAGTAAAGAAGCTAGTCGTGTGTGGGTGTGCAGACAAGCACTCGCCAACTGTTGTTCAAGCCATCAAGTTCCTTGTCCAATCCAATTCAAAAGTCAAAATGTGCATGGTCATCATAGTCATCCATGAACCTGCAACTTGTGTAATACCTAGGCTCGTAACCTGGCCCAGCCACGAAGATACTAGCCCCTTTGGTGAATGACGTCATTTAGGTAAGGGATCCCTTTTCTTTTCATCTTTTTTTTTTCACTCCCTCTCCTCTACTGTTGCCTCTTCCGAATCCCTCTCCCCCATTTTCTCCCTCCCCGAGTTCCACCTCCCCACGCCTCTTCAACCTGTTTCTCCTTTCAAGTTCTCTCTCAATGAATTCCCTCTATCCATCTCATGCTATCAATTCTGTCTTAAAGTCTCTCTCGCTCACTACAGACCACCAATGGCCACTGCTTGAGACCCAGCACCAACAAACCCCACCATTGTGATGTACCCCACGAACTTGCATCACCCATCATAAACCAAACCAACCCCACACACACAACCCAGTCCTCCCACACACACAACCCAGTCCTCCCACACCCAAGGCCACGACAACCGCCAAATGGCACCACCACATGCGCCCTTCAAGTTTCTCTGCCACCCCCACACACAATGCTGTGAATCAACATCTACAGCCATGAGAAGCCACACGGAAGCACCACCCTTGTGGGAATAGATAAATCGTGAGCCCAAAGCCCCACCTTGCACCACTGCTTTGCAGCACCACTACCAGCCGAAGCCTCTATTTACCAATCTGAAAACAGAGCAACCCACGTCCACACCAATAGCCCCAGTTCTTCCACACAGCAACAACACGAGCCCCTATGGTGCTCCTTAGAAAAATGCCAAGCGCTGCCAGTGACCAATAGGTTATTTTAGTATTCTAGGTTTAAATATCATATTATGTGTTTGGTTGAGAATTTCTAAAAATTACTTGACTATTTTATAGGTGACGACTAATATTTGCTCCGCAATATTGTGGAAAAATTTAGCAAAAATAAAAAGTCTTAGTAAGTGGGGTTCATATGCTAGACTTTGCATAAAAAGAAATGATCTGATGTTGATTTTTGAAAATGTGCATGGTACGTTTTGGAAAGAAATGTGAAAAAAATCTCAATTATGCGTTCTGCATTACTCATGAAATCTATATAAAAGAAAAAATATTTTCTCACATAGCTGGTGTAAACATGAGCAATATTTTAACATATTGTTTCTTAAATGTGCAAAAGAGCGAATATGGAATTTGTGAATTTAGTACATGTTATATGAAGATGCTTGAGTCCGTTTCGATTATGTGAAAATGATATGAAAATGTTCAGTACTCTATTTGATATGATATGGCATTTGAAAAACCTTTTGTATGATTTTTTGAGTATGTTCTGATTTTATATCTGATTCTGTTTTTGGTTCTAATTTTGTTATATGGTTGGTACCAACATCTCTGATATGAGTGCACACACCCACTTTGAAAACAAAGTGATTTTTCTGGGTGTTCTTTCCTCTGTGCACACTTGGGGCTCCGAGAATGAATATGAGAAAGATTCACATTCTGATACTGCCTAGTTTGGCCACCAGGGATATCACAACCCTTTACCATGTTATGCCGAAGGGTCTTTGAATATAAACAATTGATTTCTGAATAGGACCAGTTTGAAATGTCGCTCTGATTTTTCTAATAACACGATTTTGAGATATGCATATTGAATATAAAACATTTTGTCTCTGCATTCTGAACTATCTGAAAATGCTCATGTTTACATACTAGTATATGTTCTTTGCTTACTGAGTTGTTGATAATTCACTCATTATCTCCACAATATTTTTAAATGTTTTGGATATTTTAGCTGAAGTTCAAGAATGTGGAGCATAGGTAAGGCTATGTGAGCATAGTGGATTAAGTACAAAGAAGGTACTTTGCTCTGTTGACTTGATATCTTGGAAGATTGATATTTATTGTGAGACTTAGTGGCATTCTTAGTTAATTATTTTGGGAGCGGTTAGTTTAAAACAATGAGATTTTTGTGTAACTGAGAAGCTGGAGTTTATGTGAGATACGATATTAAATGACAAGAAGTAAATGAATTTTTATTTCAATTTTTGTATTTACGGTATTTCTCCGTCATACGTGAGGGTTTTAATCAATTTAGGATAGGGGACGTCTCTCGTGGACAAGGGGTCCCGACTTTAAAAAAAAAAAAAAAAAAGAACGAGGGTGAGGGAGGGATTGTTTTCGAGGATAAGATATTTGGAGATTTGATGAGAGAGACTGAGGAACTTAAGTTTATTTATTCTATTTTATGTGAGAATTTAAAAAAATTATAGTGATGAGATGAGATTATTTCAAGGCCTCGCTTGTTTTTTGAAAACATTTCATCTCAATTTCATCATTACACTTTTCCAAATTCCAATACAAAATAAAATAAATAATTAAACTTTTTCAAATCCATCTCATCTAATCATTACAACTTTCTCAAATTTCAATACAAAATAAAATAAACAATTTAACGTTTTCAAATCCCAAAATAAAATTAATATTAAAAAATATATTCTAACAATAATTTATTCAACATTTTAATTTTAATCTTAACTAATTTTATTTTATCTCAACACATCTTCAAAAACAAACAAGAACTTAATCCAAACGGAACTTTCTATTAAAAACTGCTTTCAGCCCATTATCAGACGTGACGCTCATAAGATATTCTCTTCGTAACTTCCTTTATTCGCCGCTATGGCGAGCTTGTTGGTCAACCAGCCCCTGAAACTAGACACTCCGCCATCGGCCTTTGGACCAATTTTCACATCACCACTTGCATGACTCTTTGAATTTCGTGCACATCATATCNACCATTTGCCACCACCTCGTCCATTGAATTTTTGCCTATGGTAGGCTACTTGATGTTTTTGGGACTAGAGGGTTGAGTGCCTACCATGCAAGTATATTAATTGATAGGGTTGGTCAAGTAAAGAAGCTAGTCGTGTGTGGGTGTGCAGACAAGCACTCGCCAACTGTTGTTCAAGCCATCAAGTTCCTTGTCCAATCCAATTCAAAAGTCAAAATGTGCATGGTCATCATAGTCATCCATGAACCTGCAACTTGTGTAATACCTAGGCTCGTAACCTGGCCCAGCCGCGAAGATACTAGCCCCTTTGGTGAATGATGTCATTTAGGTAAGGGATCCCTTTTCTTTTCATCTTTTTTTTTCACTCCCTCTCCTCTACTGTTGCCTCTTCCGAATCCCTTTCCCCCATTTTCTCCCTCCCTGAGTTCCACCTCCCCACGCCTCTTCAACCTGTTTCTCCTTTCAAGTTCTCTCTCAATGAATTCCCTCTATCCATCTCATGCTATCAATTCTGTCTTAAAGTCTCTCTCGCTCACTACAGACCACCAATGGCCACTGCTTGAGACCCAGCACCAACAAACCCCACCATTGTGATGTACCCCACGAACTTGCATCACCCATCATAAACCAAACCAACCCCACACACACAACCCAGTCCTCCCACACCCAAGGCCACGACAACCGCCAAATGGCACCACCACATGCGCCCTTCAAGTTTCTCTGCCACCCCCACACACAATGCTGTGAATCAACATCTACAGCCATGAGAAGCCACACGGAAGCACCACCCTTCTGGGAATAGCTAAATCGTGAGCCCAAAGCCCCACCTTGCACCACTGCTTTGCAGCACCAGTACCAGCCGAAGCCTCTATTTTACCAATCTGAAAACAGAGCAACCCACGTCCACACCAATAGCCCCAGTTCTTCCACACATCAACAGCACGAGCCCCTATGGTGCTCCTTAGAAAAATGCCAAGCGCTGCCAGTGACCAATAGGTTATTTTAGTATTCTAGGTTTAAATATCATATTATGTGTTTGGTTGAGAATTTCTAAAAATTACTTGACTATTTTATAGGTGACGACTAATATTTGCTCCGCAATATTGTGGAAAAATTTAGCAAAAATAAAAAATCTTAGTAAGTGGGGTTCATATGCTAGACTTTGCATAAAAAGAAATGATCTGATGTTGATTTTTGAAAATGTGCATGGTACGTTTTGGAAAGAAATGTGAAAAAAATCTCAATTATGCGTTCTACATTACTCATGAAATCTATATAAAAGAAAAAATATTTTCTCACATAGCTGGTGTAAACATGAGCAATATTTTAACATGTTGTTTCTCAAATGTGCAAAAGAGCGAATATGGAATTTGTGAATTTAGTACATGTTATATGAAGATGCTTGAGTCCGTTTTGATTATGTGAAAATGATATGAAAATGTTCAGTACTCTATTTGATATGATATGGCATTTGAAAAACCTTTTGTATGATTTTTTGAGTATGTTCTGATTTTATATCTGATTCTGTTTTTGGTTCTAATTTTGTTATATGGTTGGTACCAACATCTCTGATATGAGTGCACACACCCACTTTGAAAACAAAGTGATTTTTCTGGGTGTTCTTTCCTCCGTGCACACTTGGGGCTCCGAGAATGAATATGAGAAAGATTCACATTCTGATACTGCCTAGTTTGGCCACCAGGGATATCACAACCCTTTACCATGTTATGCCGAAGGGTCTTTGAATATAAACAATTGATTTCTGAATAGGACCAGTTTGAAATGTCGCTCTGATTTTTCTAATAACACGATTTTGAGATATGCATATTGAATATAAAACATTTTGTCTCTGCATTCTGAACTATCTGAAAATGCTCATGTTTATATACTAGTATATGTTCTTTGCTTACTGAGTTGTTGATAATTCACTCATTATCTCCACAATATTTTTAAATGTTTTGGATATTTTAGCTGAAGTTCAAGAATGTGGAGCATAAGTAAGGCTATGTGAGCATAGTGGATTAAGTACAAAGATGGTACTTTGCTCTGTTGACTTGATATCTTGGAAGATTGATATTTATTGTGAGACTTAGTGGCATTCTTAGTTAATTATTTTGGGAGCGGTTAGTTTAAAACAATGAGATTTTTGTGTAACTGAGAAGCTGGAGTTTATGTGAGATACGATATTAAATGACAAGAAGTAAATGAATTTTTATTTCAATTTTTGTATTTACGGTATTTCTCCGTCATACGTGAGGGTTTTAATCAATTTAGGATAGGGGACGTCTCTCGTGGACAAGGGGTCCCGACTTTAAAAAAAAAAAAAAAAAAGAACGAGGGTGAGGGAGGGATTGTTTTCGAGGATAAGATATTTGGAGATTTGATGAGAGAGACTGAGGAACTTAAGTTTATTTATTCTATTTTATGTGAGAATTTAAAAAAATTATAGTGATGAAATGAGATTATTTCAAGGCCTCGCTTGTTTTTAGAAAACATTTCATCTCAATTTCATCATTACACTTTTCCAAATTCCAATACAAAATAAAATAAATAATTAAACTTTTTCAAATCCATCTCATCTAATCATTACAACTTTAGTAAATTTCAATACAAAATAAAATAAACAATTTAACGTTTTCAAATCCCAAAATAAAATTAATATTAAAAAATATATTCTAACAATAATTTATTCAACATTTTAATTTTAATCTTAACTAATTTTATTTTATCTCAACACATATTCAAAAACAAACAAGAACTTAATCCAAACGGAACTTTCTATTAAAAACTGTTTTCAGCCCATTATCAGACGTGACGCTCATAAGATATTCTCTTCGTAACTTCCTTTATTCGCCGCTATGGCGAGCTTGTTGGTCAACCAGCCCCTGAAACTAGACACTCCACCATCGGCCTTTGGACCAATTTTCACATCACCACCTGTATGACTCTTTGAATTTCGTGCACATCATATTTGCTACGATCACATCACTTTCAAAATTTGTCTTTGAAGTATTGGCAGTCAAATTTAGTTCTGTTCGAAGAGGTTTGGGGGTTATAGGCTTGCAATAAACTCATGTCTTATTTCTTACATATTAGATAGGACCGTTACTCGCCTTAATTCTCCCTCAAAGGATTATTCAATACCTAATACCTAAACAACTACCAACTACTTCAGTAACCTGGGTTGCCACCACAACGAAATATGGACCGTAAATTTCTTTCTTTTTTTTTTTTTTTTTAATATATCGGAGAATCTCTTCAAGATAGGACCTTTTGGACAAACTCCTGTAGAATAAACTTCAGTTTCATGCACCGCACCTTCAAAAAATTTTCTACATGAAACTAGTTAAATCGTNTTATTCAATACCTAATACCTAAACAACTACCAACTACTTCAGTAACCTGGGTTGCCACCACAACGAAATATGGACCGTAAATTTCTTTCTTTTTTTTTTTTTTTTTTAATATATCCGAGAATCTCTTCAAGATAGGACCTTTTGGACAAACTCCTGCAGAATAAACTTCAGTCTCATGCACCGTACCTTCAAAAAATTTTCTACATGAAACTAGTTAAATCGCTAGCTTTTACCCTTGGCTCCACATACCAACTTCACCACAAAACATCAACCACTGGGTCAATCGTGAAGCCTGGAGATTCATGAGCTACTCAGGTCCGGGTTGCTTCTTTAACACTTATAGTTGAGATGAGTTGAGATGATTTTAGATAAGTTGAATAAAATACTGTTAGAATAATCTTTTTAATATTATTATTATTTTAAAAAAATTAAATTATTTATTATATTTTGTGTGAAAATTTAAAAAAATTATAATAATTAGATGTTACGAGTCCTTTGGACTTATAAATTTGGTTTTTGTTGGACCTCTCTATAAACCTCATTAGTTCCTCCGAAAAGCGCCAACTATGGGGTTGTCCACGAGCTTCACTTGGGAACCTCTAGTCTCCATTTTTGCCACAACGGACTACCCTCAGGCCTCAAGAATTGCTTGAGCATGCTAGGTCTCAAGTTTTACAAGGCAGGATTGCCCTCGAGCATCGCTCGTGCACCCCAAAGCATTGCTTTCGCCACAACAGATCACACTTGAGCGTCGCTCAATTATCTTGTTGGATCTCCATGATCATCAAGCCAAGGAACCTTCGAGCCATGCTCGAGCATCCTAGTATCCCTATATCAAAAGCTTGGACCTTTAATAAGCATCTCTTACACTTGTGGTTTGGATAATTTACCCTAACCAATTTGGCTTTTGGTGCTTTTCTCTGTGAAACTCCTCAGGTTAAATTGCCAAAAGACGAGGTCTCTCTTAAGTCTCAGTTCAATAGCCTCACTAGGATGGATAGCGTACTATTAGGTTTTCCTCGAGTTGCACTCAGACGCCTCATTCCATATAAAATTGCTAGGATGGGTAGCATATATACGATGTGGGTCATCCTCAAGCCTGCTTGGACACCTCGCCTAATATCTATTACTATATATAAAAGTCAAGTTCGGATTTTCCAACGTGTCATTCATCCCGTGCCTTCAGTTTTAGAACATGCAATACTTTCAGTTTTAAACCATTGCACCAATCATCATCGTGATGGCGTCCGCCCAAAACGGCTTTTTAATTTTTTACACTTTCAAACTCTTCTCCCTTTATATAATCCTCAAAATCTCTCAGAAACCTATGCTCAAGGCAATCATACATAAACACAACATGCAAGCACAAGGATTGATGCCACCAACAAAGTCTCCTTCTCCGTCCATTTCTCCAGTGGCTTGACCGACCATTTCTCTGCCATTTCATCTCCGACTTCAAAGTCTTCCGAAGGGCGTCATTTGCAATGCACTATACAAAAATCTGTATATAAACTCAACGAGCAAAAGGCTTCAGAATTCACAACAAGGTTCTCTCTATTTGCCACCGAGACAGAGTCTTTGTTTTTATACCATATGCAGAGGTAGATTCTTGAAGAAGTACGTCGTCTGTTGAAACCGAGTTCAAATTTTCCACCTTTAGATTCCAGCCTGTCGATCGCTGTAAGAGACTGACCATCTGAAATTGTATCACCTACAAGGGAGAAACATGCTTTGTGGTAGAAAAGGGTTAGAAGCAGGTTGAAGAACAAAGAAATGCTATGACTGGGCAATATTGGTACCCATTCCTCGCTAACAACTGTAGAGAGTAATTACAGCAAAAAAAAAAAAAAAAAGAAAAATGATGCTAGAATCAAGAATGTACGAGTATAGTAGAGATCTTCGGCCTCCATTAATGAAAAAGTTGGATTTCGTCACTCTAGATGAAGAAGATGGTAGAAGAATCTAGAATGGGCATTTGTAACGAAAGAGTTTGTTTCATTTAAGTGTCCCTCCCACTTTTTATATTTTTAATCATTCCATCACTTTAGACGAAGAAGATGGCAGAAGAATCTAGAATGGGCATTTATAATGAAACGGTTTGTTTCATTTAAGTGTCCCTCCCACTTTTTATTATTTTTATTATTATTATTATTATTATTATTATTATTATTATTATTATTATTATTATTATTACTATTATTATTATTATTATTATTATTATACATATGGGGCTCCTACATTACTGGTGCTGAGTGGCGCATTTGGGTTTTAGAAACTAAAATTTGGTTATTAGGAATTTTAAGAGCTAATTTGTTGGTCTCTTAAAAGGTTTGTGTCAATGAATTATACACAAAGTGTATGTATAAAGCATGCGATATAATATTGTTTCTAATTATTTGTAGAATAATGTATTTGTTGTTGACGGTAAAACTATTTCTTGTTTTTTTGGTTTCTAATATGATGATATATTTGGTTTCTTTTTTTTTTTTTTTTGGCATGATTCATATACATCGTCAGGATGTGAATCATCTATTACTATATATAAAAGCGGAGTCATAAATTTCCGACGTGGCATTACCCATAAAAATATGTATTCTACCCATTATGCATCCGGTTCCAGAGGAGTCAGAGAGTTACTCATTGTCACTCAAAATCATTCTTCAACCATATAGTTATAGACTCCAATGTTTTCAATAACATATACAACTCGTCGTTTCAGATCAACTACTCCAATGAGATTAATCTAATTGCCACAAAAATCTCAAAATAAACCTATCAACCTTTGAAGATACCAAGTCAGCAGAGCAAAACAGAACTATTGAATAAAATCTCCACAAAATACCATCTTTGTACTTGATCCACTATGCTCAAGTAGCCTTATACACGATTTCTAGTCTTGTTCTCCAGATGTACCATCAAAATCATCTGAAAAAATATTATGGAGATAAGGGGTGAGTTATCAACAACTTAGTAAGCAGAGAACATATACTAGTATGTAAACATAAGCCTTTTCAGAAAGTTCGGTATGCAGAAAACAAAACATTTCATTTTCATATGCAGATCTCAAAAACGTGTTATTAGAAAATTAGAGCAACTTTTCAATCTTTTAATACCCAAAGACTAACTGTTCATTTTCAAAGATCCATTTCATATTCAAAAACTATTTTCATATTAAAAAACGATTTGGCATAACATAACTGAATGTTTTCATCTTATCATATCATATTATATCATATACCATGTTTAACCCTCGTGGTAGAGTTTTGCTATCCCCGGTGGCCAAACCAAACAGTATCATATTGTGAAACTTTCCCTTTTTCAATATCGGAGCCCCGAGTGTGCACACAGGAAAGAACATGTAAAAGGCCATTTTGTTTCCAAAGTGGGTGCACTCATATCATATCATATCATGTTAGTACTAAGTATATCACGTGAACCAGTATCATCATATCAGAACTATATTCAGAATTAGAATCAAACAGATAATTATGCCAAAGGTTTTTCATATCCATATCATATCAAAACACGTGCTAATCATATTCATATCATTTCCATTTTATCAAAAACAGATCCAAATCATTTCATATCGCATGTATAAAAATCTCATTGATATCATATTCGCTCTTTTGCATATTTCAGAAATATGTCAAATATTGCTCATATCTACAAATTTTATGTCAAAAGCATTTCTTTTCTCTTTCATACATATCTCATGAATGAATGTAAAACATATACTGAGGTTGCTTTTCACATTTTCTTTTTTTTTTTTAAAATGCACATTTTTACAAACCAATCTCAATTCGTTTCTTTTTATGCAAATGTAGCATAGGAACCTCACTTACCTGGACTTCTTATCTTTTCAGAGTTTTCCTCAAAAATGCCGAACAGAAAATAATCGTCATCTATAACATAATCACGTAATTCCCGTAAATTTCCAATCAAATAGGTATTACAATATTTAAGCCTCAGATACTATAATAACTTATTTTAATTCCCCAAAGCCTCAAATTCTTATAATTCCTAAAATACCACCATCACTTTCTAAACTCCATCAATATCTAACTTAATAACTCCGACTAAAACTTTAAATTCTAACTTATTTACTATTGGGATCTTACTATAATTTATAAAACTAAAAAACATAACTATATCGAAATCATTATAAGTAGAAAATCATATTCAAAATCATCTCTCACATGAAAATCCAGTTTTCAAATATACATATGAACATGTATGCAATTATGAGAAAAATCTAGTTTTCATTTACAAACATGAACATGCGTGTAAATGCATTAATGCAACCAACAAACATTCATACATATGACGAAGTACGAATGTGACCCAAAACCTCATTTTTTTTTTTTTTTTGAAAATGATTATTTTTCAACGCACGCCAAAAATCCCATTTGACCCAAAACACGCTACAAACAATAACTGCTATTTTCCTAAAAATGGCCCAAACATAAACCAACAACATAACTATATTGAAATCATTATAAGTAGAAAATCATATTCAAAATCATCTCTCACATGAAAGCCTAGTTTTCAAATATACACATGAACATGTATGCAATTATGCGAAAAATCTAGTTTTCATTTACAAACATGAACATGCGTGTAAATGCATTAATGCAACCAACAAACATTCATACATATGACGAAATACGAATGTGACCCAAAACCTCATTTCTTTTCGAAAATGATTATTTTCCAACGCACGCCAAAAATTCCATTTGACCCAAAACACGCCATGAATAATAACCACCATTTTTCCAAAAATGGCCCAAACATAAAACAACTATTTCACAGTAAATATGAGTTAGTACAAAAATACATTTAAATCTCAAAAGTTATTTGAAAAAATACTTACAGCGCTATAATATAATTTTCGAATGGTCACAAATGCTAAGAGCAGCAACACAACAGCGGAATAGTGCAAAATGCACTATGGCCGTGGGTCTCAAAAACCCACTCTTGAGCGGGACGAACCAAGACTCGAGATTACTAGAAAATGGCTTAGGGATGTCGGTAAAGCTAGTGGTGGCGGCCTTTGGCCGTAAGTGGCGGCGAGTGAGGCGTTTGGCTGCCGAAATGCACAAATCGAAAAGGAGGTTGGTTGGGCTTCACCGGTGACAGATTGGAGTTGGGGATGGGTGCTTTAGGTTGCTAGGAGGTCGAGGATGAAGTGGTGAAGAAATGGTGGCCGGAGGTGTAGTGATGGCGGCGCTAGAGCACCAAAAGGCCATGCGGCTTTAGGCGATGTGTGTGGACAAATAGTGGCGCGGGAGGGGCTGAGAATGGAGGTGTGAGGTCACTGGCTAGTGGGGAGGAGATTGGGAGGGGCGGTGTCAGACACAGAGGCACGCAACGGTGTAGAGTGAAGAAGGAAGAAACGGATGGGAAGAGAGGAGAGAGGGAGAGTTCGTGTGGTTGGGAGGAGAAATGGGAGGAAAAAGAAAAGAAATAAAAGAAAAAGAGGGAAGAAGAAAATAGGAAAAGAAAAATGAAGGGAAAGAAATGAGGTCCAATCCTCACAACTTGGGTCACAAAATTAATCTAACGAAAATTACTTTCAAAACAATAAGTTTAATAAAACTAATTTAAACACAGTGAATAACTTAAATAAAATAATAATAAAAATCCAACAACACACTAATTTTAAAGCCCACAAACAAACTAATTTAAATTAAAGAGCAATTTAAATGTAAAACAATAATTAATATTAAGAAAGCATATCAAAATAATTTTCACAATTTAAAAATATTATAAAAAAATATAACGAAACTCTTATAATATCAAAACAAGAGAACCAATATTTAATTTAATTAAAATACTCCATCAATTAAAATACATTAAAATATGGGGTGTTACAATTAATCCTTAACTAGACCGAACTGCTTTTGGCTTCAATGAATCAATCAAAAAATTAGTACCATTAATGTTTCGTACGTGTTTTTTGGTTCTTGTTGGGTTGCTTTCAAAACCACTATACATTTCGCATTCATGAGTTCGGCATGCTTAATTTCGCCCCGCAATTAATAGTGTTGCCTGTCAAACTCGATTATTCAATGAGCTCTTTCTAAAGATGTTGACTACAAAAGAAGGATCCATAGAGGGTCATATAGTGACTGATGTGAACATAAGCTACACCCGGAATATATATATAGAGAGAGAGATAGAGAGAGACAGATAGACAGAGGGGTGCGATCATACCAGCACTAGTGCACCGGATCCCATCAGAACTCTGTAGTTAAGCGTGCTTGGGCGAGAGTAGTACTAGGATGGGTGACCTCCTGGGAAATCCTCGTGTTGCACCCCTAAATTTTATGACCTTTTTGCTTCATTTTTCTAATATTTACTTAAAAGAGAGAGAGAGATAGAGACAGAGAGACAGACACTACAAGAGATATGATTTTTTGAGATAAAAAATCCTAATTTCATCCCAAAAAAGAATTGGAGATAAAAAAATTTCATCTCTAAAAGACCATCTCAAAAGGTTTTTGGAGACGACATTTAACTTTCATCTCAAAAAATCACTTTTAGGGACGAAATTTGGCAGAACCAATCGAAACAGTTCGAATGGGAATTTTTTTTTAGACAAACCAATTTCATCTCAACAAATTGTTCGAATGGAATATTTGTTAGTTCGAACCGACCCATCCATTTGAACAAAATAAAATTTTAATTCAAACAAATAACCATATTTGATATTGTTCGAACAAAAGGAGTGTTTGAACCAATAAGTTTTGTTCGAATGACTTTTGTTCGAATATAAATTATGTTCGTTCGAATGGGTTATTTTTTGTTTGAATGAATTTATAAATTGTAATTTACCGTTCGGACTGGTTATTTACCATTCGAACGGTATGAGTCATGCAGAACAGAATTTAATTAATTAAAAATACCATACTAGTATTATACAAATTGTAATTCAAACATCAATTGTTCAAATATTTTGGAACATAATAATAGAAAGAAAATGAAAGAAAAAAATTAATTTTTACAATTGTGGTGGTGGTATAGAGTTTTGTGACATAATGGACTGCAATTGTTCAAGCATAGCTTTTTGTACCTCAATCCCCAATCTCCTCTGTATGTTCTCTTCTAATCTCGCTTCAAGATCTCCTGCTTGTTCTAATCGAGTCAGCAACTCTTTTTCCTTGGACCTCAATCGTTCTATCTCAAGTGTTGCTTCCTCCAATTTCTTAGTCTTGTCGTCATTCGATCTGGCTCGAGAGGAGGATGATGATGTTGAGGATGGCTTAATGCAATGTCCTAAGCCCCTCAATATCCAAAAAGTGATCCAAGAACTTGAGAAAGGATCTGAGCATCGTTAACAGATGATGCATCAGATGGATCTGCAGTTGCTTCCTTAAGAGATATCATATTGTCCTACAAAAACAAAAACATACTAGTTAGCATAAGTAAATATATATATATAGTCACAATGGAATTAAAGAAACTTAAACTTACATAATTTGCTTCTGCTTCGGGACTGGTCCAAACATCATCACGATTTTTATGTGGTTTAGCATACAATTGGGTCAAATCATAATCAGTAAGACTTTTTTCTTTCTGCAAAAAGAAAATATATATTAGAACTTAAATCAGAAGTGTATTATTTGTTAATATTTAACAGGGAGTAGAATAACTTACCATTTTGTTAAACAAACGATGAAAAGATCATGAACCCACATGATGGTGTATCGTTAAATTTGATCTATTTGCTTTGTTCACAGTACTCTGTTGCTAAAAAAAATATTATGTCTATATGTTTAATATATCTATCATATAATATTAAAAAAAGATAGCAGTGAAATTATCTAATAAGTAGGATCTTCAAACATATCAAACTCAACGTCAAGCTAAGTGAAATTGCCTTATATTTTTCTCTTGAGAAAAATATAAGGCATGGAAAACTCAAAGTCACAATTCCCGATAATTCCACTGTAGTAGTGGATGATAGTGTAGCAGCGCTTTCCTCCTATATTGGCATAGTAGTCCAAGCTTATGCTCCATCTTATTTGCAATCATGGTGAGATGTTCCTAATGAGATTAAGGAGCACAATCGGAGTCATGTGCTGGTGAGTTTACTTTGAGAGTACATTTTTTTCGCCTAGATTAATATATCATATTTTTCACATAATTCACTTATTAGGATGAATTTGACCTCGACTTTGGCCGTAACGAGGATTCGAGAACTGTGAATGAGTTGATGACTACACTATTTCGACGTCACAAGGGATGATGTCATGACTACTTCAAGAAGTTTGAGACATTGGAAGAGGCTATGCAGTTCTCTTTCCAACAGATGAAGTTAGACAATTGGAGAAAGTGTTGTGATCTTTTCGCAACTCCAAATTATAAGGTATTTTAGATTTATATTCTTTAATTATTTACATTTATATTCGTTCTATATATTATATGTATATATTATAATTAACATTCTTAATTAATTTTGTAGAACTTAAGTTCTACAAATGTACAAAATAGATCCGCTCTAACTGTTCATCATCATGCCGGTTCAAAGTCATTCCACCGTCTTGCTGATAAAATGGTAATTAATAAATTATAGAATTCATTTATTTTTTTGATATTCTTTTTTTTAAATACTAATATTATCTTTTTAAAATTGCTAATGTCGCTTTGTTAGAAATATAATGATCCTGAAAACTTTTCCCTTATTCATGTCTATGCTATTACTCACACTAATAAGTGTAGTGAGTGGATGGATCCTGCCGCGGCATAATATTATGTAAGCGGTGTTAATTTTGTTAAATAAATTATGCAACATGTGAATTTTTTATTTTTTTTATTTTTTCCTTTTAATACGTTACTTATTTTGTATTTTCTTTCAAATTGCAGGAAAAAATAATAGAGATGTAGTCAGCTTCTAGGGAATCCTCTCTGAGTGACATAGATATATTCATGCAAGTGCTCGGGCCCAAGTCTAGTATGGCAAGAGATTTGGGACGATCTTCGAAGCATTCTAATTTTTCCTCCTCAACCTCATCAACTTTATAAATTAATAATCTTACCAAAGATTTAGAAGATGCACAGCGCGAGAATCAGTATATGAGGTCTAGACAGTAAGAGTTGAAGTCCCTCTTAGAGCGACAGTCTCATTTAGAGACGCATTTGTAGGACTAACAGAGAGACAAGGAGGAAAGAATATGGAGTGAAGCCCAAGAGCAAGTGCAGAGGGAGATGATGGTGCATATGGAGCGTGTTATGTCATTGCAACAGAATCATAGTGGGCGAGGAAAAAAGAAATGAATTTTATCAATTTTATCAATGTATAACACTTTTAATATCTAATTTTGAAACTTTATAAGATATTGTTAGTTGTTAAATGAAGGCGTGTAATATGATATAATTTGTATATTTTTTAATTTTATGAAATTAGTATTTCTGATCTGTACGTTCGAATATAAAAAATGTTCAAACATTTGTTCACATTTGAACTAACGTTCGAACTTAATTACACAAATTATAACGTAACATTCGAATGTACGACTCAATGTTCAAACATACTCACCCTCAAACGAACAAAACGTTCAAATCTTTAAATGATTAACGTTCGAACAAACCTCCGAATGTACCACTTGCATTCGAACACTTCTTCATTAACATTCAAACTAACGTCTACACATTATACCCGTTACGTTCGAACATTGGTCCGTTAACGTTCAAACAAAATCTTGAACGTTTATTGCAGTTAACGTTTGGACGCATAAACATCCGAACGTAAATATGATACGTTTGAACTATAATCAACGAATGTCAACTTCTGTTATTCGAATATCAATTGGTCGGGCTGACGTTCGAACCTTCTATTGGACATCCGAAAGTTACTTTCTCTGACAGATCTCAACCGTCACAAAAAAGGGAACGTTTGAACATTACACCAAACAGAACACCTCCAATCGTCACTAAAAATATTTTTAGTGACGGTTCAATAGTAAACCGTCACCAATTATTTTCTGTGATACACATTAGGTAACGGTCGTGGTAACGGTTACAAACAGTCACCAAATGTCTTTAATCACATTTTGGTGACAGTTTCCTCTATCACAAAAGACAAATTGTGCTGTAGTGTAATGATTTAATTAAATTTAGCATCACTATTTTATATCACATGGCACTAAAATAAGCCTTAGATAGTGTCTCCTCGCCATCGAGTTTTATCGAATTAAACACACAAAATTTCGTAAGATAATTAGAGTGTTAGTACTACCATTTGTATTATTTAGTTAAAAGTGATCTGTATATTGGTACCTATTGGAAGACTTTGCTGACTTGTTGTGTATTGAGAATTGTGTAATTGTGATTTCTTGGTTGGATTTGAAGTGTGGATAACGGGTCGTTGATGTGGTGGTTGCAGGGGATTTTGTAAGTTGACTTATTGTGTTGGACTGGTCTTGAGGTTGAAAAAATTGTGTTGGACGTGCAGTGAGTTAAGTGGATGCTCAGGGCTTGAGGAGAGGATGTTTTGTTACTATTTGAATTATATACTGACTATTAGAGTTAATGTTAGATTGTTTGGATGTACAATTTGCTATTTCGATTGATGTTGGTTATGGGATATGTACTATTATGTGGCTGTCCAATTTTGCTCTATGGTTGCTATTGGGTTGATTTTGTTGGATTGATATGTGGAGGCTCGGGAATATATTGCTGGTTGGTTGTTTTGATCTATATGTCGGTTGTGTTGGAGTTTTATACTGACAGTTGAGTCCACGTTAACAATTTTCAGGATTTGTATGCAAGCTATTTTTGAGTTGATGTTGGCTATTGGGGTGGTTATTTGGCTGACTAAGTGATGAAGTGTGTCAGGCTGAAATTGTTGCAAGTCGTGTGAATGTTTGAATTTGACTTGTGGGATGATTGGGTATTATATTTCAATTTGGATTGTGTGTAACATGTGGAGAGTGGCTAATGTAGTGTTAAGGGCTGGTTATGATCTGCGTGATAGTGTAGTATGTGAAATGGTTAAGTGGTTTACGTACCGAGAGTAAATGGGTGCTGGTTGGTTATTGAATTTGTTGGTTTGCATGTTGTTTCATGTACTTACCTAGTTATGAGTTTGTTTTATTCTATTATTGTGAAGGTGAAATATTTGTTAGCTAAGTTATGTACTAGTATGTAGGTTTTAATGTGTTAACAAATATTTTTTTATTTAACTTATTGTGACATGGTTAGCTTACAATCTCAAACCGTAGATAACACGCTACAAGAGTCAGGTAAGCAGGATTTCTATGCTAGGCTTTGCATAAAAAGAAAATAAACTAATGTTGAATTTATGACAAATGTGCATGATATGTTTTAAAAAGAAATATGAAAACAACTTCAATTATGTGTTCTACATTACTCATGAAATTTGTATAAAAGAGAAAGTGTTTCTGACATGATTGGTACAATTGGCATACTCTTCGACCCCTCTGGATACAGGGTGTTACATGGACGACTCGCCTAAGATGACTGAAGACGAATTCACCCTTGAAGGCCAACTTGTGTTAATTTCCTTCTACATGGAGATGTTAGGTGTTTGATAACAGACCTTTGGGAGATATTGGAGGAAGAAGATTGTTCATGTTTTTAACTATGTAGCATAAAATAATTTCCTAAGCTTTTTGTGGTTTATGAAGGGCCAATGTTTGGGACCCTGCTGTTGTATGATTGTTTAAGACATGATATTTAATTTGAGATTTAGACTATTCTAGTGCAACTTATGTTTGAATAAAAAAAGCTCATACCAAGATCTTTTGAATCAATTGGCAACATCTTGATTTCTCACAGAGAGAACCAAAGATTGAATCCCACCTCCCATGTATAAAAAAAAAGCCGCTGGGATTATTGCATATTGGTAGAAACATGTCGAGTGCATTGCATATTATTTATCATGAATGAGGATATATAACTTTATATTCTATGTCTCGACGCTTCAGTCTCTGTTAAATCTCAAATGGAGGTTAGGGGCGTCACAATATGCGAGGTGGGCGGATAGCCTCACCCACTACCCACACCTGCATTTGATTTCTTTTGATTAGCCTACTCGCCAATCCACTTGGGCCAACCGAATTGCCCGCCCTTAAAGCCTTAGTGCAACCAGATTTTTTCTGTCTGTGGGTTTTGGGTCTTATTGGGCTTCCCTAAATATTCGTAGACCAGATAATAAATTCTAATCGGCTGGGTTTGAGTCCAAAGTAAGTCCAACTCGTGTAATAATTACTTTCGGCTGTCAAGAAAAACTTGAGCCTATGCACTAAATTAAAAACTCGGAAATGATAACTTGTGAGCTTCTCCAATATCTCTCATTTAAACCAAATTTATGCCTATATATCATTCCTCATATTATTGAATCGGGGTGTTATGCCAAAGCTCTCAATGTGGAATCTGCTAACTCAACATCGTCAAATCCAGATCTCCTTGCTTCACTAGACCACGCATCATGTGTGTTGAACATATTTTCTGAATTAGATGGTCGTTTGGACTAACACATCTTACAACGTACACTTCGTACCATGCCATATATGTAGTACACTAGCTAGTAGTACTAGATCGCTCAACCGTAAAATATAGGGTTGGATATTTTCTGCATTAGGGTAGTAGGGATCTTGATTTTTTTTTTTCTCAAGTACTTAGATATTAAGAGGAGATCATGTGTACCATATACAAGCAAGTGCCAGAGCGTATCAAGCAACACCTCTACAGTACATGGCTGTTAAATTACCAGCACACTACTAACATGGTTCAATTACAAAGGCAAGACCAAAATACCAAAATTCATAGGACCACACGATAAGAAGTTATAAGATAAAGAAACCGAAAGATATATAAAGAACGCAATTCGATCTCACAAGAAAAAAAAAATAAAAAAATAAGAGGGATGCATGTAGAGAAAATCTTGGATTGATAAGTGAATGAAAAGACACTCATTTGAAAAAAGAAAAAACACTCAGAAATTAAAACCAACCCCATGTAAATTTTGGATCAAGCTTTTGAGCTATAGGACGAAAAGCCTGTATAAGGTTTCTTAGCTTTCTGACCCAAAAATAATTCAAGAAAACAAAAAAAAAGAGATGCCAAAGGGAGCTGCTGTAGTAAATAATTAGCGCAGGAGGAATCTGTAGGCAAAATGATATAAGTTGAAGCACAATAGCAGCAAGTGAGAGCACAAAGAGGTAAGATGAGAAAGCGAGAAAAATTACCAAGAGGGAAGAGTATGATTATTGTCATGTTGGCCATAAAGAAGGTTAGAGTGTTGAAAGTGAAGAATAGATACGAATTGTTTGTGCTCATGATGATTACCCTCCCCGCATCATGATGTGAGGGTCGACTCACTAATAATTCACTTGCACCAGTACCAGTTACAGCATTGGAGTTATCTTGCCAAACTCCTCCCGGGGGACTCAGAGCTGCTTGGTACGTAACTGTTACAACCAATGTAGCAACCACTAACAGCATATTGCGCGTATCATTGCTTTCAACCATATTCTGACGAAACATGAATATGTAATAGTTCTCAAAAATTGAGAAACCAGAGCTTAAGAATGTTCTCAGCTGTGAAACTCCAGGACGAGAAAGATACGGGAATAGACACTGGAATAATGACTCCAAAATGTTGGCACGATGTATCATATCCTTAATGTTCTCTCGGTAATTATTGGCTTCATGCATCTGTTCCAAGATTTCAAGAGCCGTTTGATCTTCCGAATTCTTTATGTTCATGTCAACTGATATACAATTCATAAAACACCTCACGACCTGAATATATAGTGTATAAAAATGCAAAATTACTGATGTCATCGTCGCAAAAAGGTTTGCACTAACGATTAGAAAGAAATTAAAAGATAAGTACTACAACTATAAAGAAATTTTCAAAATAACATACAAACTGACATGACTTTGTATAAATTTACAATCTAACGTATCGCATCAAGTCACGTTAGTTTATAATATATTTATTTTCGTAAGATTTCTTTGTGGACAAGACATTTCACAAATTGAAAAACTAGAAGACTCTTTTAACATTTCTCAAATGTTACACCTTAAACGAAAAGAAAAACGGGGAATAAATATGGATTCCAAAGCTTTAATTAGGTAAATCACCTCGGCATCTTTTGTTGAGACAGCAAGGTGAAACGGAGTGTTGCCATCGCCATCCGGCCAATTCAGCAATTTCTTTTCCATCCAGGCAGCATGGATAGACCAGGCCCGCTGAAGCCAACCGACCAGCAACTTAAAAGCATCGAATCTATTGTTTTTAAGGGCGATATGGAGAGCAGTCTCCCTTCGATTTGTCACATCTTCAATAGAATTTGGGCAGGCTTTTAGAAATTCAAATAAAAGATCTAGTTCTCCAATTTCGGCTGCATAATGCAAAGGAGACACTCCCCCCCTTCCTTTGACACGGACAAGGTCTTTATCGACATCAAGTAGCAGGCGCACAAGTTGGGATTGATCAGATTTCAAAGCAAGGGGGGTGAAGCCATCTTGATCAAGCTTCCTAGCAAATGATGGCTTCAACATCATTATCTCCATGGCAAACTCTGTCTGTCCTTTTAATGCGGCCGTGTGTAAAGGAGTCTCAATAAATGGAATTTTATCAATGTTGTCCAAAGCTGCATCCGGATCCGTCTTTATTGCCAAGTACAATGCCGGGATGTCTCCATGTCAAGCAGCATCACTCAAAATCGTCGAATGACTTGGATCCATTCCAAAAGGAGTTATAGCTAGCTTCGGGAGTGAAAGGAACCCATTATTAATATTAAGCTTTCAATTGTAGAAACTAATGACTATGGCAGCTAGTACTCTTAGGAAAGTTATTAGGCAAATGAAAGTACATGACATGATACAAAGAAGCAAAAAGAATAACGCTAAACCTGAAAGAACGTCAAAAATGGAGTCTCAGGTTTTACTTGTAATAGCAGAACGTTTCTCCTTGCGTGCTTGAGGACTTGTGAGTTGTTTCGGGATGGATTTCAGGCATACGTTTAAATAGTCCCGGGGTTGAGTTCATCATGTGGTGTGTCCGTGCATGATGAATAATACAACATATAATCATGAAATGTGCAAGCGTCGTGCAGTTACCTTCAAAATGAGTGGGATCCACTATTAGAAATTTTCTTTTTTTTTCATGTGGATCCCGTATTTATTGACTTTTTTTAAAGTGATTTTGTGGCGTTTGCACACTCACGACTACAACTATCATTTCTATATATTTATATATATATATATATCTATGTGTGTGTAAATTTTTTTTCAATGATATATATATGGATCATCCTATATATATATATATATGCATATAGGTTACATTAATTGGGTAGTGAGGTATATGCTCACGTATTCAATAAAAAATAATAATAAAATAATAAATAGTAATAATATATTTTGAGAATACATCCGAACCCAAATTAGGTATAAATCTCTTAAACATTTTTAAAAAAAGAAAAATAATTATAAATTTAATAAAAAATACTTTCTTAGTTATTAAATAATAAAAAACAACACCTAAGAAAAATGGGTAACTCTCATTAGTGGGAGTTAGGGGTGTAAAACAAACTGTGAATCAGTAAACCGGACAAACTGGTGGGTTCGTTCCGGTATTGATTTTATTTTTTTTAAAATCGGTCAAAATCGATCCGGTTCTTTTTTTTTTTTTTAAATCGGATCGGACCGAACCGGACCAATTCATATTATATATATTATAATTTTTTATACTGTATATGATTTTTATATATAATATATAATATTAGAGTGGGAAGTTGAGATTCCTATCATTATCCTATTCATATATATAAATATATATATATATTTATAAGTTTCCTGGAATGACGAGAATCACGAGGGTACGTTTTTTACATGACCCGCGTGACGTGAGGCCCCAAGATTATACCAGTAAGAAATAATTTTCTTATCTCATTTAACTTTTAATTTCAATTTCAATTTCATCTTATCACATTTTGAAAAACAAACGAAGCTTAAAAAGTTAGGGGAAACGAAAAGAAAAAGGGGGTTGCTTTGAAGGGTCAAGTATTATCCAACTTCGCCGAGTCCCCGAGGATAGCTTTACCTGTTGTGTGTGGGTTAGTGGGAAGCCACGGCGACAACATCTGTCATCTACTGCAATGCGCGTCTTTCACCTTCTCCATTGATTCTCATGTCCTACCTGCTGTCTGAGGCGGTTCTTTTGTCCCTCTAAATAGGATATTTCTTAAAGATAAAGCTTCTAATTAAGAGAGGAGAGGAAAAGAAAAAGAGAAGAAAACTATCAAAGGAAAGATCATGTAATCGAGTTGAGTTGTATTTATTTGGGTTCGATTCATTTATATTGTAAGTGAGTTGATCAAACTCAGTTCAGAGCTTGACTTGACTGGACTAGAGATATGTTTGGACATTATGAAAATTTTTAAATCTTCTTATAATATCATTCACAAATATCATTCAAACATAAAATATTTTTTAATTTTAAATTTAAATTTTTTTAATTTAATTATTATGTAATCATTTTTTAAATACAAAAATCAATACATGAAATACAAACTTCAAAATAAGAATTATATTAAAAACTTATATTCAAACAATTTTATAATTTTGTAATCATTAAAATATCTTCACTTAAACTATTTCACTACCATATACAAAATTATAAGATATTCTACGTGTCTAAACATATATATATATATATAAATATAACCTGTCAAACTCGAGCTTAACTCAAGACTGATGTATATATGGAGGAGTGCATACTCGTTTAGATTCATAGGTGAGTTGAGATCGCTCGTTTAAAGTCAAATTATGTAAATACGAAGATGCATATGACCCAATGTAGTATTCTTATACATTTCTATTATTGTGACCGGCCATGGTGATAAAGATTTATGTTGGATGAAGAATTGTGGGACCGGCCTCGTTTGACTTCAATTAGTGTCCCATTCAACTGTGGCACCGGCCACATTTCAATTGGTGTCCTTTCAATTGTGGGTTCCTCATCCATTGTTTTCACAAATTTTTTATTTTATTTTATTTTATTATTATAATTTTTTAAATTTTTATTAAATAAAATAAATAATTTAATTTTTTTAAATTTTTAAATAAAAATAATATTAAAAAAATATATTTTAATAATATTTTAATTTTAATTTTAACTCATCTTATTTTATCTCATCTTTACAAACAAAGGAAGCTTAAAGTTAGAGGAAACGAAAAGAAAAAGGAGATTGCTTTGAAGGGTTTAGTATTATCCAACTTCGCCGAGTCCCCGAGGATAGCTTTACTTGTGTTGTGTGGGTTAGTGGGAAGCCACAACAACAACATGATCTGTCATCTACTGCAATGCGCGTCTTTCACCTTTCACCATTGGTTCTTATGTCCTACCTGCTGCCTGAGGCGGTTCTTTTGTCCCTTTAAATAGGATATTTCTTAAAGATAAAGCTTCTAATGAAGAGAGGAGAGGAAAAGAAAAAAAGTAGAGAAAGGAAAGATCATGTAATCGAGTTGAGTTGTATTTATTCGGGTTCGATTCATTTATATTGAAAGTGAGTTCAAACCCAGTTCGATGCTATTATAATGTTAATTTGTGTTAGAAACTGTTAAACAGAAAATGAAATTGAGAAGAAACGGATTCTCATTTATTTCTTCGATTATACAAAGGTCATATATATATCAGTTCTTTTATTCACAGTCGCTCCGTGTAGACGCCGTGCAGTCGGTCAGGCCACGTCAGCACAAAAAAAAGAAAAAAAAAGAAAAACAAACGACAGCTGTGGTTATTGAAATAACACATGAAACCCATGAAACAGAGAAGGTAAGAAACCCATGAAACCCATTTCGTTGCGGATGGCCCGATTCCCTTCGTTTATCGTTTTCTTACTATAGAGACAAGCAAAAGAGTTGCAAAACTAGATTTTCCACATTTTCTTATCCAATAAATTTTTTTTTTTATAAGAAGCAAACATCTTCATTGAGATAATAAACGATTACAGACATTTATCAAACCATAAGGTTTGAGAAAGGAAGTCTGGAATACAATCCCACCACATTTCATATCATCAACTCTCCAAGCATTGCGAGCAAGCACATGAGCTGCTCGATTGCCTTCTCTACTCACATGTTTAAAAACCACACTATCAAAGCACCTACAAAGCCTTTTAACTTCAAAAAACAGATTGCCAAGCATAGATTGTAACATATCATCTGGTTGTAATGACTGAACCAGGAGCAAACAATCGGATTCAATTTCAACGTGTGTTACTCCCATTGTAGAGCTCAGCTGCATGCCTCTGAAAACAGTCAATAATTTGACTGTTTCTAGTTCCTCAACCTCCATTTCGAATTTAGAAGCTGCCATTAACACTTTCCCTGATGAATCCCTTAAAAGAACTCCTATACCTGCTTTCTGTAAGTTGGAAAACATAGCACCATTAGTATTCAATTTAAGGACACCCTGAGGTGGAGGTTGCCAACTGAACTGATTTTTCAACTACATCCTAGAGCTGACAGCAACAGCTCTAAAACTATATAAGAGACCCAGAGAATGATTAGTAACATGAAGCGGACTCAACCTAACTTGCTCAAACTCAAACTTATTTCTTCTATACCAAAAGCCCCAAGCTAGGTAGAAAAATTGCTCCAAAGAATGAGGAGATATCCATTCCACAATCTGTATCACAATCTCAGTCACATTGAGAGACAAGATGTTTAGCAACGAAGGATAATACTGCACCCACAGATCCTGGAGTTGAATGCAACTGAAAATTGCATGTACTAAATCCTCAACTGGATGCTGACAAAAACTGCACTTTGCTCCTGGAATCACCTTCTTCCTTGCTAAATTAACTTTTGATGTTAAACTATCTTTACACAACCTCCAAGCAAAAACTTTGATTTTATTTGGAGCTTTCATCCTCCACAAAGCATTCCAAAGTCTCTGGAGCCTCCCACTCGCAGAAGATTCTGCTATATTGGACCCCATATGTGCCAAAATAAGTTTGTAACAGCTCCTCACCAAAAACTGACCATTCCTTTCCTGACTCCACACCAATTTATCATCTGTTCCTTCAGGAAAAATTAAGACTTTATTTATCTCAGCAAGCACCATTGGATTGAAGCGAGTTCTAATTTTTTAATAGTCACATCCTCTTGTTTCTGCATCAATGATCGAAGCCACTGCAGCCTCTCTATCTTGCTCTTGTACCCCAAACTCTTGAGCCAAATTCATATGCCCTGGGAGCCATTGATCTGTCCATAACCGTGCAGTCCTCCCATCTCCAATACGCCATCTAGAACCCTCCCACACCCATTTTTTAGCTTCCCAAATACCACTCCAAGTATAAGAAGGGCAGTTTCCCAAGCTAGACTCCAAAAAATTAGTCTTAGGAAAATATCTAGCCTTGAGAATATTGTATAGTAGAGAATCTGTATGTTGTGTCAACCTCCACCCTTGTTTAGCAAGAAGTGCAAGTTAAAAAATATGAGCTTCTTAAACCCCATACCACCTCTACCCTTCCTTTCACACATATTATTCCAACTAATCCAGTGAATTTTCATTTCCTCTTTCTTTCGACCCCACCAAAATCTAGCCATCAATCCTTCCAACTCCAAACAAAAACTTTCAGGTAGCAGGAAACAATTCATAGAATAAGTGGGAATGGATAAAGCAACAACTTTTAGCAAAATCTCCTTACCCCCTTGAGACAACAGTTTTTCCTTCCAATTTTGTAATTTTTGCCAAACCCTCTTCTTTATAGATTGAAGGGCCATTGTTTTTTACCTCCCTACAATAGGAGGGAGACCCAAATATTTCTCATACTGCTGTATATCAGCATTAACCCACAATAACCGAAGCTCTTCCCTTACCTCCCTACCCACATTGCTACTAAAAACCATGGAGGTTTTTTCCTTATTTATTTTCTGCTGTGAAACACTCTCGTAAACTAAAAGGACAGCTTGCACTCTCCTATTCTCCTCAACATCAGCCTTTCAAAAGATGACACTATCATCCGCAAAAAGCAAATGAGTAATGTTTGGAGCACCCCTACAAATTTTAATCCCAGAAATTTCCTTCCTTAGTCCTGCTGCATTCAATAATGAAGTGAGCCCTTTAATACAAAGAAGAAAAAGATAAGGGGACAACGGGTTCCCTTGTCTCAACCCCCTACTAGGAATAATAGATCCCTTCAGCTCCCCATTTATCAAAACAGAAAATGAAACTGTTTGAATACAGAACATCACCAAAGAAACAAAAGCCGGCTGAAAACCCATCACTTCCATTACCTTTTTTACAAAGCTCCACTCCACTCTATCGTATGCCTTACTCATATCGAGTTTTAGAGACATAAAGCCTTGTTGTCCCTTCTTTTTGTGCTTTAAAAAATGTACTATCTCATATGCAATAAGTACATTATCAGTAATTAATCGACCGAGCACAAAAGCACTTTGACTCTCCCCAATAATATTAGGTAGAACAGATTTCAGCCTATTTGAAATAACTTTAGAGATCAATTTATAAGCCACATTACAAAAACTAATGGGCCTGTAATCAGCAACCACAGCAGGATTTTTCTTCTTAAGAATGAGAGTGATAAAGGTATGATTAAGAGAATGAGGGAAAGCACCTGAATTCAATGCTTGTAACACAGCTTCAAGAACAGACATTCCAACCACGTTCCAATATTTTTGATAGAAAGCCGGAGACATCCCATCTGGACCAGGAGCTTTAGATGGGTTCATTTTAGCCAAAGCCCTCAGAATTTCAGCTTCAGGATACCTTTGACTCAATCCCTCATTCATAGTTGGAGTAACTTTATCAACAAGAAATGTAAGAATCACCACTTGGACTAGAGCTAGTAAATAGATTCTCAAAATAATGTAAGAGAACCCTGTCCCGCTGCTCCCCATACCGCCAAACCCCTACCTCATTCTGATTTTACCAATCTATTCTTCCTCTGCCTTTGGGTAGCCTTCATATGAAAATATCTTGAATTTTTATCTCCATCTTTGAGCCACAAAGCCTTAGACCTTTGCCTCCACATCACCTCATCCCGTTCCATCCATTTCTGCACTTCCTCTCTAGCTCTCTCATGGTCTTCCTTTTGTTCTCCCACTGGATCAGAAACATGTAACAATTCCAAATTTTGCCTAGCTATATTTAACGGCTTTTGAACATTACCAAAATAGTTTTTATTCCAACTATGCAACTGGCTCCCACACTCCTTTATTTTATCCAACAGACCAAGCATACAATTTCCCCCATTCCCTCTCCTCCAAGTGGACGTAATAATATCATCGCAAGTCTTCTCTCCAATCCACATCTCCTCAAACCTGAACTGCCTTCTTCCCCTCAAAACACCGCTTTCCCCATTAGTGTTCATCCAAATAGGGCTATGATCATAATAGGCTTCCACCCCATGAGTCACAAAAGAGTTAGAGAACTTAGTCCCCCATGACCGGGAGGCTAGAGCCCTATCCAATCTTTCACTGACACAGCGTGACCCACCCCTCCTATTACACCATGTAAATTTTGACCCTCTAAACCCCATATCCCTTAAAGAACAGTCATTTACCACATCACGAAAAGCTGAAATTTGCCGATGTGGCCGTGGTTTCCCCCCCCCATTTCTCATGGTGATGCAAGATTTCATTAAAGTCCCCCATAACCAACCAAGCTTCCCCATTTTGCCTGCCAAATGTTCGTAACAAATCCCATGTTTTATATCGTTGAGCAACTTTTGGAAAACCATAGATTCCAGTAAAAAACCAAGACCCGAACCCCGAATCCGCTTCAATCAGTTCATCAATGTGACATTGAGAGTAAGAAATAACTGATAAATCTACATCCCGACTCCATAACAAAGCAAGACCTCCCTAACAAAGCAAGACCTCCCTTTCGACCTCTACAATCCACCACTAAACAATTTGCAAACCCTAATCTAAATTTACATACCTCGAATTCATGAGCCGTTAAACGAGTTTCCTGTAAAAACAGGACATCGGGAACTTCCCTCTTCACCAACCCGCAAAGAGTTCTAATGGCCCGTGGGTTCCCAAGCCCACGGACATTCCAGCTTAGAAGCTTCATTGGATACGACAGTGCTGCTCAACAGCCACCACTGATCGATTATTTGCACTCCGGGCTGCCGCCCTATCAGACCCATTCTCTTTAATCGCCCGTTTAGAAGGCCGACCTGCTCCTTCATCCTCCCTGGGTAAGCTTTTCCTTTTTTGTGAAAGAGAAAGCCCCTGAGAGACATTTATTGAATGAATATCAAACTTAACATTGGTAGGAATAGAGAGAAACGATAGTCATTTCCATTTTTTACTAGAAAAGCCATCTGGTTGTTTTGTAGATGGGCCCATATCCACCTTGACTTTCTCCTGTCTTGGCCCATCTACAGATTTGAAAGGCCCATTATTCAAACCAACTAATCCCGCATGAATAACGTCCTCCCCCACGATAGGGATCTCCTCCGCAATGGACCCTGATTTCTCGCTTCCTTCATAGCCATTAGCAGATTTCACGTAACCTTCAGTAGGGTCTTCCATAACACGTTCCATGGAATTAGTGTAACTGTCAACTTCAGCGATCACTATCCCCTTATTTTTTGCTGTAGCAACAGGAGACGTAACGCCCATAGTCCCGGCCACCCCCAGCCCCCCATCACGGCTTTCCGATGGAAAACTCCTCCGCCCTGCACTCTGACTTTCTCTCCTCTCCCATGAACGACCATCCCGAAACAGGTCACCATAGCTAGAGGCCTTTAGCCATGCTCCATAAGGAAAAGATTCCACCTTAACATCTTGAACTGCATGCTTCCTCAAAACATAATCCTTATCTCCATCTCCCAAGCAACCACACCAATAACAAAAGTTGGGTAATCTCTCATAAGAGAACCGGACCCAGCAAGATTCACCATTCCCCATTGAAAACCTGGTACCCCTAAGCAGGGGTTTCAGCACATCAACAGTGATCTTTACTCATAAGAATTCCCCCCAAGCCACCTCCCCCACTTCCAGATCCACTTCTTCGACCCTCCCTATTTTCTTCCCAATATGCCCCCCCACACTTGCAGTACGGGCCCTCAACGGCAAATCATGAAGACGAACCCAGAATGTAGCTTCCTGAATCTTAATCTGATGCACCTGCTTGCTCCCATCCACTTCCTGCATCAAAACTAGATGCTTATCAAAAGACCACAGACCCTCTCTCCATACCCTCTCTTTATCACGTAAGTCCTCAAAACAACAAGAAACAGATTCGTATTGAGATCACGAAAACACACTCCACGAATCGGACGCCAGGCTTGCTTCATGGTCACCTTGAATGCATCCCGGTTGAAATGTTTTTCAGAATAAAGAGACAAAAACAGACCCTTCCCTTTACACAGAGAAAGATCTTCCAAATCACACGCTTCCACCACTACTGCTTCCTCCTCCTGTTCTGTCAAAGAAAGCCGTTGATATAGCCCTTCTATATCATCCGCCATTCTGTCGTCAACAACGAAAGACTCCACAAAATAGAATAAAGACTGCACTAGGCAGAGAGAACCCTCCACTCAGACCTCACGGCTTAGAGAGGAAAAACGATTCATAACAAACTTGAAATGAAATTCCAAGAAAATTTCTACAATTGGGTATTATTATACCATTTCAATAAGTGCCGAGATGAATTGTAGAAAATTTCTACAATTGGGTATTATCATACAGTTGGGCTATATGAGAATCTGAGATGCCGAGAATGAACAAGTGTCGAGATGCCGCCGATAGAACAAGAAGTGATTGAAGAAATCCAAATGTCACTGGAATCTCACTAGTAAAGGCATTTGACGAGAGGTTCAAATATTGTAGACTAACCAAGCTGCTGAAAACTTCAGGAACATGCCCATATAAGTGGTTATTTTCTAGAGCAACAACCTGCAGGCTTGGTCAGCCGGGTTTTAATGCACTCACGAGCATAGTGAAGCCGCCAAATGGGAAATGTTTAAGCGTCATGGAGGTATTGGAACTTAAAGAGAATCAAATACATGGTCAGTTTCCGACGTGGTTGACCAATGTGATGACAATAAGGGTAATGGACCTTTCTGGGAACTTCTTTTTGAGTACGCTACCGGTTGAGATTGGCAATCTTTTGAGGTTAGAGGAGCTTAGAGTGGCGAATAATTCACTCACTGGCGAGGTTCCTAGCGAGATTGCGAAATTCAGTTCGTTACAGGTATTTGATCTTGAAGGGAACCGATTTTTGGGTTTGGTTCCTGGTTTTTTTGGAGGACTAGGGAGCTTAAAAGTGTTGTCTTTAGGAAGAAATATGTTCTCCAATTCGATCCCACTAGAACTTGGAAGGCTTTCCGAGCTTGAAATGTTGAACTTGAGCGATAACAATCTCACAGGGAATGTACCGGAGGAGATAATGCGTCTGAGCAATTTGAGTGCTTTGAATCTTAACGACAACAGGCTCTCCGGAGAAGTTTTATCTAATATCAGGGACTTGAGTAACTTGCAGATTCTCAACCTGAGTCTTTGTGGGTTTTCAGGGAGTGTTCCTGCAAGTGTTGGGAGTTTGATGAAGCTAGCAGTTATTGACTTGAGTAAACAAAACCTATTCGGAGAGTTGCCCATTGAGCTCTTCGGGTTAATCCGAGATGCCAAAACGTGAACAGAGGCTGCCGAAATTTATCACACCAGGAACAGTGAGTGCCGATAGCACCAACCTAGAAAACAGACATTGAAAACAAGGAGCTTGGACGTTGGGTGTTTACCGAGAACAACCCAAAGGGGGCTTCACTGGAGAGAAATTTCTTGAGGGTCGAAACACAGAGAGGAATGACAAAGGGATGCTTCACTGAATTTTTTTGAAACTTTTATCTTGCGGTACTGGTGAAGGTTAGAATGCATCTTCTCCACTACTTACACGTGTGTATATATATAAATATATATATATATTTCTCTTTTAAAAAAAATTGCTAATTATTTTATAGTGGCTTTGGACGAATGAAATAGTTTTGGGTCAAAGATTCTTTTAAGAATGTACTAAAATTACCCATTTGGATCAAACTTTAAATTTATTTCCAAATATTTATATAAAGGCAATACACTATGCGTACAAACAAATTACCTTCAAACCTAAAAAGATAGTTTTATGTCTATACATAATAGACCAATTAAAGAGAAATCAAGCATAACATAAATTAATGAGACTCGTATATATACTACAAAAAAATTACTTATTTACAATCAGTTATTTTTAATAAAATGATTATTTTCAACTAAAATGAGTCTGTTTTCGACTCAAACAGTTCTTTTATATAAAAAAAATATATCACAAATATCACTTTTTCTTGTAGTGAGATGCTCCATAACTTTCTTTTTGTAAATAAATGACAAGATTTTAGACAGGGCCGGTCTCTACTTTCAACAGTAAATATTAATTCATGAATCATTATAATGAATAATACTAACTGATCTACATCCGTTAGTATTATTCTCTCTTGCACTGAGAGTGATGTCAATAGACCCTGTAATTCTTAATATAATGCTTAGAGAACTAAATAGCAATAGACTACATAAGGTAAAAGATTTTAAGAAATCCCAATATATAAGAAACGACAACGAACCTAGCTATAGCTAGCGACTATTCACTAAATGCCTTTGTGATAACTTCACAACATATATATATCTTTATATATATAAAGAGCCTATCAAACGGATGAAACGGAGATTTATTGGTTTAACGGAACTTAAGTAATTTAATTGTTTTCCGTTAAAATCTCGGTTAAACCCCGTTTGGCCATTTTTCTGAATACAAACGGACACAGACAACTATCCAAAACCAAACTCCTTCTCTTCAACTTCTCTTTTTCTCTTCGTATTTGTCAATCGTATCTTCAACATTTTTTTTTTTTTTTGGTTTTTCATGTTGTTGAATAGAGAACTCGATCGGGATTAGTCAATGGATTTATATCTTCAATATGAGTCTGCTTCTGGGTACGCGCTGTTCCTCGCACATGGCCTCACACTACAAGAAAAGCCACCTTTCCCGGCGATACATTTTGCTGGGAAAAAACACAATTTTCCCTGCCAATAATCTTTACCAGCGATTTCAAAATCGCTGCCTATTCGCCGGTATTAAACCTCTGCTTCTGATCTACCGCAACGGAAACCGAAAATCGCTGGGATACATTTCCTTTAGCGGCGATATATTTTCGCCGGAAATAATAACTATATCGCTGCATTTGCCGTCTACGTTTCAGTTAGTAATCGTTGGGAAAGATTTTTTCCAGCGATTTTAGTGCGTTGCTAAAAACAAAAAAATCGCCAGTAATATATATTTACAGCAATTCCATCAAATCGCTGCAAAAAGATAATGGTTCTTTAACCTCAATTGCGGCGAATATACTTCGCAGGAAATAAACTATTACCAGCGAATTATAGATCGCTGCAATTGAATTTGCAGTTGGATATTCAAATACGGTGAGTAAAAAATCGCCGCTATATATGAATTTACGGCAATTGTACTCTCGCCGCTATAGAGTTTAAGGTTTTGTGTCTCTATAGCAGCGACTATAAAATCACTGGAAATTGATCTATAGTGGCGATTTTGTACTCGCCGCTATAGATCAATTTTTTTCAGTGGTTCAGTCGCTGCGGCTATAAAATCGCTGGGATTTGATCTATAGCGGCGATTTTGTACTCGCCGCTATAGATCAATTTGGTTCAGTGGGTCAGTTGCAGCGACTACAAGAACGCCGGGAAAAGTAATATAATATAATGTCCAGGCTTGTCCGTTACAGGCCTCGTTTTTGGTTCCTAAAACAAACATTCAACTGATTCTTGTTTCTTTCTTTCAAATTGAACATTCCTATACACATTTAGCAAATAATACAGTGGACTCATGTAATACAAATATATTCCATCAGCATCTCTAATACAAATAAAATCCATCAACTCATCCCACTTAAATATGTATATATACACTGAGGTGATGCATCATATTCTCATATCAAGTACAAACTGAGCGTTGCAATTAAATACTAGATAAACGTGACTGTTATAACATTGTTTAACCTTACTATATATCCACCAAAAGAACCACTAAATACCAAGTTCCACAACTCTCCCATTTCTGTGGGACCGTTCATCGGCATTGGCAAACACCATCAATATATATCTCACGTTGCTGCCCATACTCCTCATCCGTGTATTTGACAATATCAACAGACTGCACAACGTTAAGGAAAACTAATAAATCCAATTATATTAAAAGAATAGGTTTAATGAGCCAACTATGAAGAAAAACCAATGAACCCCAACAATAAGAAAACAAAAATCTATTTTGTCATAAATATGGTTTAGTGTCAACCCAGAATATTTGCTCATGCAGACCAAGGTCCAAAATTATTTGTTTTTGTCACCATATTTTGTATTCATGCTACTGCATTAAAATTCATTATTTTGGAGAAAAAATAATAGTAGCTTATAAGTTATTTCTTTCATATAATCTTCTAGATACAATTGTAGGAATAAAATATCAATACATGAATTAAAAGCTAACAACCCAACTTAAAGAGAACTGGAATTTGAAATTTCAAGTTAACTAAGGAGATACTTACAGCCTGACCCAACTGTTCCCGACCATCGACAGACGACATTTCTCACATCCTGAACAGTCCATCAATGCACTGCAATCCCCAAGCATAATTATATATATTACTACCGCAGGGATGAGCAAGATAAAATGAGTAGTAAGGTTAGTGGAAGATAAAATTCATCAGTGATTCTTTGTAATGACACTAGTTTAAGGCACCAAAAGTGGTAACACTTGTTCAGGATTCCAAACACGTCCTCCCTCTAAGAAAATGGCAAAAATATTGATTAATTTATACATTTACACACCATAAGACAATGATTAAGATACTTTTTTGGGATATATATAAATAAATAAATCAAGCTTATTATATTCCATAGGGGCGAAACAATTAAGAAATTCATTCTAAACAGTGAAGGGCCTGCCTTCTTGGAGTCAAAGTGGAGTTGAACTCAGGAATTGGCCAAATATTTCCACCAAGATGAGACTGAAGATCATATGAATTATTTGATACTGACACATTTTAATTATGCAGGAAATTGAAAACTTAATGTCTCAATTAAGCTATATAGCATCAACACTTTTCCTGTTAGAAGTTACATATGTAGAATTCCTGGACAGATTATATGTGATTGATAAGAAAAACAATCATATGTGACAGATTATTGAACCTTCATTGTAACAAAAATAGACTTATTTTGACAGGAACTAATCATTTTCATTAGAAATAATTGGTGACAAATAAGCACTTTCGCTGGGAAAATTAATTGGTTATATATATTGACTAACATTAATGGGATTATGAAATGCAGTTAGCTGAGAAAACAAATTAAACTTGGGTTTTGCAGTAAAAGAAAAGCTGAAGGTGCCTAACTGGGAATGAAAAAGTGGAGAGCTGCTTCTGCTAGCTTGTGATGTATTCAGAGTCGGGGACTATGGAGTGAAGCATGCAAGTTAGAGACTGCCATATATTGTTACTTAAGGAATCCCCCACAAACATGATCTTTTGGCCTCTGTGTCTCTCCAAGAAATCCTGACCATTAAAACTACACATGCACAGTAATCAACAACCAATTTAAAATTCAATACCAATTCAATGCAATACATCTATAGCGTTGATGCAATAAAGTCGTGAAAAACAATGCAGGTCATGTCGAGATGAGTACTGTAAATAACATTGATTAATTCTCCATATTAATCTTCAGATTCTATTATTAATCCTCGATTTCCATGCTTGCAAAATATCTCTCCTTGAAGACTTTCAATTCAACTTCCAAATCCAATCAAATCTCATCATGACTTGCGCTCAGCTATCCCCGTGACAATATTGTACTAAACTATAATCTGGTAATAATTATGAGTTACTTTGATTTCGCTCATCATGGGATCCACGATGGACTAATGACTCCCAATTTAGACATAAAAAAAACATGGATTAATGATAATTTGTCCAGGAATCAACAATCTATGCTCTTTCTCTCTATATTAATTTTTTGCCAGAAGCGATTGTTCTGATCTGCTGAAACACTCGGATCAGTTTAGGTCCATCAGTTTCAAATCTATAAATTTACTCTTCCTAACTCGCATGCAGCTCAAACAATCCTAGCTAGCTTATTCATCCTAAACTTGAGCTTATATTTATACATGCTCTGTGAGTAGTACATGAACTAGCACAAATTGATAAAGTAGATCAATGACCAACATAGCACTCGAGGGGTCGGGAAAGCAGATGAAAGAAGAAGAATTAAAGGAAGGAAGATGGAAATGGTTACCTTGAACTTACAATCATTAGGCTGCCATCTATATTTGAGGTGTGGGAAGTTCCACATCCATGGCTCAATCTTTTTATCCCAAAAAGCAAGATACAAGATTTTGCTAATGAGGTCTGTTGGCACTTAAAGAACTCACAGAAACAAGCAATGGCCCTATCCTCATCTATCCAGTAAACAAATCAAAGTAACCATTTCACCACTCAAATCATCATCTCTATAGAATATTATGGCTGTTAATTGATTGAATGCTGTAATTCTGATGTCAGGTGGGATAACAAAACACAAAATTCTCATATTCCAGATGAAGATATTTTCTACCTACTCGCATTTCCAGTCCTCTGTAGTTCCCTCTTCAACGGGAACTGCAGGATTAGAACATATTGACTACTCAGAACAAAAGAATTCTAAAATTCTGTGAAACAGCCCATCTTGGGGAAATGGCAATATCTACCCCATTACATAATAACTAGGAAGAGTGGCGGACCCACTTTGGCCCAAGGTGGGAAGATTTTGTACGGAGAAAATTGGCTTATGACCCATTGGCACTACAAGCTCCTGGCCAAAGAATATTTCAAATACGCAATAATAACCTTTTCATGACAGTGGCCTCACAACATTTATTTTTTTTTTAAAGGTAGAGGCCCTAAAAGCATGAGCAGAAAATACCTTCGCCACATAAGCAGAAAATTGGTGCAATATTAAATTCGTGTGCCTTTCTGTACATGACAAGTGTAACATGGAGGCTCCTGGCTAGTAGAAATTTCTTCAACAATTAACTGTTTTTGAATGAATTATTGGTTACCATAGTGAAAGAAACCGGAGCTCACGAACCCTATTAAAGGATGTAATTCTTCAATTTGTATACACCAGTTCAATCCACACCGGCATAGATTCAAATGAAAAGCAAAAGGAAACAAAAGGCTGAGCCTAGTTAAACATGTACCCAAAACAAACAAAATTTAACCACACCTATATCATCGAGTTTACCCACACCGACATAGATTCAAATGCAAAGCAAAAAGAAACAAAGTTTGAGCAAAGTTAAAAACGGACACACAAAAGCTAGGAAGGAAATTACCAACTTGTTGCCAAAATGCAAAATTTGAAGTGTGGGTGATGGAACCCCACGTATACCAATATGTAATAACACTGTCATAATTCAACTAAACAATGGGTGCAAATTTAGGCTTTCACCTTTTATTCAACCTAAACTAACGTCATATTTACCATACCCAAGGGACAAAAAATCGCTTGAAACTGGAACATTATCATACAGATCTTAAGTTATCAGATGACTCCAATACTAACTTTTCCTAAAGTGATCCTACACATCGTAAAATAACAGTATTGCTCTTATACTACCTTCCTTCTTTGTTATTATCTATGTATTTTAAGCACATTAACCAAAGGGCACTGATTCTGAACTTGATTTAATTCTGTAGGTGCTTTATAATGGTTTTATCTATCAGAATAAAAAGACCAGTTTTAATTTTTTATATGGACATTGTCAGACCCTTGTAATTCTGCATGAAGTTCATTTTTACCATGTGAAAGTTAAGGCCAAAATTCATCTATCCAAGGAATCCTAACATAGGGATATAGAGAAATAGATTATCAAAGTATCAAACATATGCTTCTGTAGGGTGGATAAGTCTTGCCCAAAAGAACCTTTCATTCTTAAGCTATTAAATTTGTTTATTACTCATCAACCTTGCAGAATATTGTAATGCAAACAAAAAAAATTCCACATACAAAATTATAAGAAATATGGAGGTAATTATGGCAGAGTGGACCAATCTTGTCTTTGACAGTAACATTGATGAATGGGATTATTTTTTTATTCTTTTTTTCAAATGATTTATTCTATATAAGTTAGTATAAATTCTTATTTGATATATATAAGATATTGTGAAGGTTAACAGTTGGACTAATCAAGTAAAACAATAGATCTCAACTAAGAAGAAAGTTTATTAACACTATATTAAAGACACTGTCAAAGATCTCATAACTGTTGTTATTCATCTATCCAAAAAGGAGCTAAAGCAACTTCATTTTCTTTGTCATCATAAATATTGTGTTGTTTATTTTTATTCTTTTCATTCATTTGTAAGTAAATTAGTGTAATGAGATGTACCAGAATAATGCAGATCTGAATCCAATAGAGGACCCAACAAGAATCTCATACTAAAACTAGTTTATTTGGTCTTGAATCTTCTGAGAATGTGTAGGTCTGGGCTTCAACGGTGTTGGTAATTAAATGTTCATCACGGTTTCTTATCCTTGCCTTTTAAAGCAATGATCAGCAGTACAATGAATCTTAGCATGTAAATTTTCACTCACTTCACATGCAGCAAAAATAATAAGATCAACTAAGAAAAGTGCACTAAAAAAGGTCTAATATGTGCTGTTCAGGAGATTTTGGCATGTGTGTAAGAACTGTTGGGGAAAAGGTGTTAGTTATTAATACAGTGCATGATTATATTCAGTCACTGTTCTGTATCTCTAAGTGTGAAGTTAAAAGATACATGTGGCCACCTTCAGAGTTCCAGAATGCTCTGACTTGGAATACTTGACTCTGTTTTTGAGACCACTCAAACTACCAATGACACTTAGAAAACTTTACCTACCATGTCATAAAGTAAGGCACCAGTTTGCCACTGAACACTGAGAACCTTTGGTAGGGAATATTCACAAGAAAAGGGGCGGCCTAACTTATTAAGGGTACATATGAATGCAGTTGTTGAATCAAATAAGCATTTATGTCATTCATTCATGCTGCCAGAAGAAACATTACTCAATTGATCCAACCTATTATTAATAATGCTTCAAGTGTTCACAATACCGCAAAATTTAACATACAGGGTTATAGAAAAGCATGTTACCTGACACAAAATGCGTACACAAGCATATTCACCAAATAACCCCACCAACTTGTGCCATCTCCAATAAAAGTCGCCAAAAAATTCAGTCTAAATGTTCTGGTTAGGACCCCATCTTCTTCGACTCTACCACCTTCTCCACTGTCTCTTGACACCATTCCTCCATTGATTCTGAACAACACATGCACAAACAAACACCATACCAAGTCAAAATCTACCCACGTAAATTCACCAATGGGGGAATAGGGTTTGATCCCATTCCTCCATAATTAGGAACATACTCATCATGTATGTTCAAGATGCATGGCCAAATAAAAATTCAACAAATATTTGTGCCGTTTGGGTGAGAATAAATTTTTGAAATTGCATTTACTTACATTGATCCCGCTGTTATCTCAAAAGCAGCTCAAAATGTACACACCCAAACTTGTTATCTCCCCGGTGTAGACATAGATCCCTTACATATATTTATATATTTATGTTGCCCAGTTTGTCATATAGACTACCAAAAAACCAACCAAAATATGCACCCAAAATACTCTCAAGCATATCACCCCCTTATGGGTGGGGGGAATCATTACACTGAGTCTGTCGCTGTGACTCAGTGAATGATGGTAAATCCCTAAAGTAAGACTGAAGGAGGTTATCAGTCTGTAATTGATGCTCCCTAAGTAAGCGCAGCTCTGTCCTCATTTCTTCTAGCTGACTCTTGTACTCTTCAACATCTTTCTTATGTTGTTCAACATCTTTCTTATGTTGTTCAACATCTTTCTTATGTTGTTCAGCATCCTTTTTGTGTTTTTCAATCTCAGACAGGTACTGTTGCATCTGCATTTTGTCACGTTGTCTACTTGACTCGGGGATAACCATCTCCCCGAGTCCTCTTGCATATCCAAGACGATGTCCAAGGACCTCCCTGAAGACAAACGCTGCAGCCTCATCATTACGTTCTTCTGGTCCAAGGCCATCCAGCCTACCCTGCATCTCCTTCTGCACAATGAGAAAACATCTACTATTAACAATCTACTGGCCAATACTATGTATGCATTTATCCCACTCCGAAATAAACAGAGCCCGATTTCTGTAAGTGTACTACTCACGTAAGTTACTTCTGTAGCATCTGTCACAAATTTATTCTTCTTCTTCGACCACCGCGTCTCTTTGTAGAAGTCAATCAAATTTTCACTCTCATTGCGCTACATGTGTGAACAATGTGTATAAGAATATATATTTATATCAAAAAACTAGCTTTGTGGTGGACAATAAAGCATAAATTGTCCAACAGTAATGTGCTTTTTCACAAGTCTATTGAAATGAAAAGAAATTATTCACGTATAGATACCTTTTCCTCAAGTAATCGGACGAATGATTTACGTCCTGATGTGTGATTAATTGATTGCCTCTTTCGGTTATCCCGATTTTAAGCTAACATTTTTTGGCATACGNTGAAATGAAAAGAAATTATTCACGTATAGATACCTTTTCCTCAAGTAATCGGACGAATGATTTACGTCCTGATGTGTGATTAATTGATTGCCTCTTTCGGTTATCCCGATTTTGAGCTGACATTTTTTGGCATACGCATCAAGAATATTTCAGATATGATAAACAAACGGATTTGCCACAATAATATTTAGACATCTCACCTAGGTAGATATATGGTTTGATGTGAGAAAGAGCATATGTACCTTAAAGGCATCGCTGCCCCATCTCTCACACAACTTCACCCAAACAACAGGGTCCACCAAGCTAGTCCCTATAGCCAACGCTTCTTTGTGGCTTCCATATGATTGATAAATCATGTGCAAGTCATGATGGAAGGCATTGAAGCGCTTACATAGAGCCTTTGTCACCGTCAATTGATGGTTTTCGCGGTCCAAATCCAATACGAAGTCACTCTACAATTACGTGTCATCCTGTCAATTGGGTGACGCTTATTAGACATAAACCACCAACAAACATTATTAACTAAAACTAACCAATTGACTTACCCGAACACGGTCAATTAGCTCCTCCTTCAGGGCTTGTGGGACATCCGACCAACGCTTGTGACTCATGTCGCAATATTGTTTAACAATCCACGATACTCGTGTTGTGAACATGGAGGCGTGTTCACAACATGGGGTAGTCTCCCCATCATTTATCTTCAATTGCACTTTCTCATTCTTCCTTACCTCCTCAAAGAAAATGCATTTAGTGGGCCCACGAGTTCGTTTCCTCGTTTCTTGCATTGCTACTGCCTCAGTGGGGGCGTCCGCACCTGTAATTCAAGGTTCGCTAGATTAGTGTTCGTAAGTGTAAGCTAAGGAATATTCATACTTAATAACACATATAAATGAGTACATTTTAGGTCTAAAACTATGTAGTTGAAATACACGTACCAGTTCCTTGTCTAGACGGTGAAGGTCCCCGTGCTACTGAAGGTTCTCGAACAGGTTCTACAGGAGGAATTGGATTGGCGCATGGCAGTGGACTTGGGGGCTGTGTGGAGTCACCATAGGAGGATTGTAAAAAAGGTTCTCGAATAGGTTCTGAGGGGGGAATTGGATTGGCCCCTGGCGGTGGACTTGGAGGCTGTGTGGAGTCACTAGAGGAGGATTGATTACACTCCTCCGAGCTATGATATGAAGCGATTTTTGCCCCACGTGGTCGCTTGTGGCGAGCTGAGTACGGTACATATGGCCTTGCATGATTGCCCCGAAGCCTTCCTCCCCCTCTAGAACGTGGTCCCAGTCCGTCACCTGCACGAGTAGGAGTTAATAACATTGGGATAATAGAAGAGTTCATTTAACATTATATTCTCAATGTCACAGACAGGTTCGTAAAAAGTATCCTTTATCAATACCAGAATCAAATACTTGTGGGTAGACTAACCCTTATATTATGAGCATAACATAATATGAGGATATTTTTGGTATCGGACAAATTATATACCTTGATAATTGATTGAGCTCCTCATGCCTCCAAATTGAAGATGGGAATGTGCTGACATGCCCACAAAATCAACCTTATACAAGAATGGTACGACCTGGTTTGAACATGACATGAAGCAAATAAGTATCACATCTTAGACTTCGAGTATAGTAAAGCATGTATTAATCATGAAAAAATTGAATACTA
>QEOT01003305.1:48945-117621 GCA_003123785.1 Pterocarya stenoptera
CAGAAATAAATAACAATATTCAATAAGCCTGCATTTCCATTAAACACAACCAACTACCCCAAAACAGACCCACAACACAGATGCACAGAAAAGAACCACTACTCAAATGTAAATAAGTATCACAACTGTCATATGCACTAAAATCCCACTGCACTAAAACAAAACTGATTAACAGATGAAGTTTGTAGTGCAAGCTGTCACAAAGGCTAGTAGAATACAGAAAACATGGGTTGGAGGATGTAAAAGTTTTTTGCAAACAGTACAACAGGAAAAAATCGTTAATAAAAAACAGATAATTTATCATTGCTCATGTTACTATCCAAATCTTTATAGTGATACAATTTTTATAATTTTTTTTTTAATGAAAAAAAAAATTGCTCATGTTACAATTTTTTTTTTAATTTATTTTTTTTGGTTACTTTTCAAAAAAAAATTTTTTAAGATAAACAAAGGGATCACCGGAATTGAAACAAAGTTAAAGAACAGTTCTCCCTATCAAAGAAAATAAAATAGGGAGAGATCGAGTACTAGGTATAGCTTTAATTAATTTACTTTGTAAAAGTAGACATATATGACAATTATTACTCGATCAATCCGCAAATTAAGCCAACTAGCTAGCTAGGTCCCAGCCTTAATACAAGATTTATTAGGTGGTAACATTATCTTTCATGGAGTGTTTTCTCACCTTTGAAAACATCAAAGGAAGTGGTTCTATCTGTATATATATATAGCTACCATATACTCGCAAATTCTTTGCGAGTAGAAAATCAGGTTCCCATTCCATATTATTTCATTTTAGAATTATTTCTGCAAACCAATATATAGCTTACATATCATTGCAAATTCTTTGCGAGTAGAAAATCAGGTTCCCATTCCATATTATTTCATTTTAGAATTATTTCTGTAACCAGTACTATTGTATTAAAAAAAGTCAGAACTTAATGCCTAACATACCTAGCTAGCTAGCTAGCTTCCTTAATTATCCTGGAGCGAGCATGAAGTGTGTCGTGAGCAGATTCAAAGTAACACATAACATCTAGCTGTAACTAGGAAATTATATTATAGATAAAGATAATTTCCTCTTAAACGTGGAGGATAATTCATTGCTTGGAAACTTTTTTTTATATTCTTCTATTTATTCATCATTCAATGGCTTATCCCCCTAATATATAGACAAGTGAAACAATGAATTATCCTCCTATAATGAGATGATAAAATTAGGATGATGAGTTGGATAAGTAGCATTACTCAAATGACTGTGGAGATATTGACTAACTGGAAGTATTTGTATCAACAATGTGCTTTTTTCTTTCCTTATATTTTAGGCTAAGAGGTAGAGAGCTGTTTCTCCAACTTTTAACCCAAAGGCCCCAGCTTATCACTTGGATAATTCATAAATCTGACAAGCTAGCACTAACATGAAAGATATCACAATCTTTTATGTGAAAGTTAAGGCCAAAATTTATTGGGAATTTACAAATTAAAGGAAAAGCCTCAGGCAATCTTTACATAGTGTACAAGATATCTCCCTAAAAATCACTGAAGGCCAGAAATTCATTGATTAATGAAATATGGAATAAAATAACGATGTCAACCATATATGGCCATTCAATCAGCAGATCTCACAGGAAATTATATATATTTCTGCATGAATGTATCATATGGTATTATGGTTCATATATTGCACTGAAGTTACAACTTATCGAGCAACTATTATCATGATCAGAAAGTTATTTTAGCAGAATTCTCTGATGAACTAGAGGCCTAGAGGGAGGCATGCATATAAATATAAATTAACATTGGCAAATACCGAGCTTACACTTACCAGGGAAAATAATTTTCAATCACCATTTATCCCATATCCAGCTTGTGAATAATGTTTTCCCCAAAACCCAATTAAATCGGCATTTCAGGAAATCACACACACTTGCATATATCACATATATCACTCTTGCTTTTCCGTAACAGCAAACTAATTATAAGACTACTACTAAATTGGACCAAAGTTCATGATCAGCGATTAATATTGGACCAAGCTGGATGCAGTGTGTGCCGATTACCTAATAGAAATCGTTTCAAGGCAAGATTGGCATGAACAAAAAAAGATTGGATTGGAAATCCAATAATATATAAGCCCTATCTAACATTAGCTCAATAGCCACAATTTGATCACAAGGCATGCTACATGATATGTACAACGATGTTATACATAGCAACATTAAATGGAAGACACCTAGATTGCATGCATTTTCATCAAGCTAGCAAGCCACATTTTTCTTCAAAAATATATCAATTTAAATAATTAATAGAAGTGAAAAGAGATGCTAATACGGAATCTATATTAAGGAAATATATATTGCCCCGCTGCAGCAAAGTTGGACAGGAAGCACTCATTTACAAATAACTACTGGATTAATAATAATGGGATTGGCTGTATAGAAACTCATGTAACATAATTAAACATGAGACTCTTAAGTTAATATATACAACAGCTTTTAAGCTAAACCATTCATTAACTTTAATTTCACTAATGGCGCAGTCACAAATGGCGTCTGTGTAAATGTATAGATCACCAAAGTACGTGAAATTTGGATGATTTGTAAACACAAGAAGAAGATCAACCAAGCGTACCAGCAATCATTGAAATTTATGTTATAATATTGGGAGACAACCAATTGCACGGTACCTTAACACTACTATAAAACTACTACGTTATAAATTTAAGGGGACCTTAAACAAAAGATTAAACAGATCTAGAATTATATATACTTGGAAGAGAGATCAGAGAGAGTCGTTCATCATGAATAGCCCTGAAAACTGGCAAAATTTGATAATTATAATCTACTTGAAGATCAGCCAGGCTAGGGGAGAAATTAAGGTGGAGAGAAATTGGTATCACAGCATATATATATATATATATATATATATATAGCTAGCGAGGACAGTACTATGATTCTTTAATTCAAAAGGCATGGCATGCACATCGATCAAAAGCTATATATGAGCATACAAGCAATCTTTTTAATAACATCATCATCATCATATATATATATATATGTATGTATACACACACACACCAGCGCCGAACTCAATGGGGTGGAAAAGCCTACCAATTACCATGAACTTGGTCTTCTCAATTACTTCATATGTATGTCATGTTCAAGTTTCAAAATGCTCAAAAATGCAATAACATGCTTAAAGCTTATAGCCCACCAACTTGTAGATTTTGTGCAATTCATGAACCCACTAATTTTTTTTTTTTTTTTTACGAGTAAAAGTAGCTTGAACTGAATTTTTTTTTTAAGTAAACAGAATGGATTTATTAAAAGTCCGAACCTGAAACTTGCATAATTAATCGCATATTTATGAGATTTCTTTTCCTTTTTGCTTCACAAATTAATTAAGGTAGCTTTATTATCTCCAAGGTCAATAAGAAACACTTTTTGAAAAAAAAAAGGCGAAAGTGTTTTGATGGACAATAAGAACCACGTACGATTTCATTCTTCAACCACAACCACCACTTTCCTTAGCCCCTGGTATGCACCTCCTAGCCATTGTGAAAATACCATCCATGGCCGCCAAACTCAAATTCACCCTTTATCATAACATACCAAAGACCTTTACCACACACCACCACAATCCACACCTATCTACCACAATCCTTAGGGTTCTACTTGACCCAAATATTGGATAAAATAGAAAAAAAAAAAAAAAAAACAGAGGTTCTTACCAATCAACAATGGTCGCAACCGAGTGAAGTGGAGATTTGCAACAACCCTTTGCCACCAGAAAATGGGTTGCGCTGCAACAATAAACTAGAGGATTAGGAAAAAAAATGGGAGATTTTGTGAAATAGATCGCAGAAGACCTGGGAGATGCAGACTGGTGTTTACCTTGCTATGAGGAAATGTCCAAAATTCCTTGCGTCGGCTCGTAATGGGTGGAGGTAGCGAGTAGCTACTCGTTTCCAGCTATGAAACTAGCCGTGAAGCAATAGGGGTGGATGTCCAAAATTCCTTGCGTGGGCTCGTAATGGGTGGAGGTAGCGAGTAGCTACTGGTTTTCGGTGCAGGAAACCAGCCGTGAAGCAACAGGGGTGGGTGGGAGCTATCGACGAGTCAGAGAAGCAGAGGGGCGAATCGTTGGGAGGAAGAAAGGGAAATATCAGGGCGTGGGGGGAAAATCGAAGGCTGTGGGAAAAAAGTTGGCGCCCATTCATTAAAGTCCCAATTGCAGCGATTGAAAAACGTTGCAAAAAGCAACCCATCTTTTGCAGTGAATATTTTCACCGCTATTGTAACAAAAATCGCTGCAAATGTACCAGTTACATTAAATCACCTTATCCCGGCGATTAAAAAACGCCGCAAGAAAAGCCAACAATTTCCAGCGATTAATTTTCGCTGCTAAAGTGATAAAAATTCGATGCAAAAGATAATGTCGAAGAATTAAAACGAGAATTCAGTGCCGAATAAGAAATCACGTAGAGCAGCCTGCATTAGCGGCGATTTCTTTCCCAGCGATTTTAAAATCGCTGAGAAAGGGCTGATTTCTTGTAGTGTCAACGAGATCGGGCAGAACACCGAGGCGGTCCGGAATTCAGTGTCAGACCTGAACCGTTTTGGGAAGGTCGGACAGCTCACTGCCTTTCACCCTTTTGAGTCCGCCCTCGACGCCCTCAACCAGTGTAACGCCGTCTCCAAATGCGATCTTCTCTCCAAACTTCGATTACTCTTGTTTGGCTCTGGTTCTTCGTTATCCCAGTAAAGTTTTTCATGGATTTTCGCCCTTTTTCATGCGCAATATGTCGTGGTTATGTTTCGTTGTTTGTTTCGGTCATTACCTACAGTGGGTAAACTTCGATTCCGCTTGTTGGTTGGCTATGAGACATGTGGAAATTGCTTTCTTTTTTTGGTGGTTCCTTTCCTCCCCTGCTTTATGTTTCACAGGCTTGCTAGCTGTACTTTTGGGAATTGGGGGCGCTTCATCATTGCACCTTTTTTTGCTTATTTAAAACTGCTGGGAATTTAAAAATTGAATATTTGTTCTTGTGATATTCAGGACTTAGAGTAGAAACCAAAGTAACATGCTTGCTTTATTCTGCATAGGGCTGCTTTTCTGTTTTCTTTGGTTTCCAATGATGGGTAAAAATGGCTATTTGAAAGGTCCTATCTATTTACAACAACGGCTTTATGGGCTTTCCTTTCGTGCTTAAGGTGATATATTATTTTCTCAATAGTTTCTTTTGCGCTTCAGGGATAATGACTGATGAGTTGAGAAGCTTCTTGGAGCTTAATCTCCCGAAAGTCAAGAAAGGTATGAAGACAAAGTTCAAATTAGGAATAACAGATACTAAGATAGGGTCACATATACAAGAGGCGACTAAAATACCTTGTGAAAGTGGTGAATTTATTCATGAGCTTCTTCGTGGTGTGCAGCTACATTTCGATAGGTTTTTGAAGGAGTTAAAGGTATACATTTTTCTTTGATATCGAGCTTTTAATTTTGTATGCCCTTTTTTTTTTGTTCAATGAAATGAACCTTTTTGTCTTCTGATAGACTATCTTTCTCCTCTTGAATTTTATAGCCTGGAGACTTGGAAAAAGCCCAACTTGGTCTGGGTCACAGTTACAGCCGTGCAAAAGTGAAGTTCAATGTAAACCGTGTTGACAATATGGTGATACAAGCTATCTTCCTTCTCGATACTCTTGATAAAGACATCAATTCTTTCTCCATGAGAGTCAGGTATGTTCTTGAAACCTCTATAGAAACATTTTTTGAACTTGAAACTACCATTCTTGTTGTCCCATACAGTCCAAACTGGGTTTCCAGTTGTGTCCTCCTGGGAGGTTTCTTTGGTATTCTCTCAAGTCATGAACTTTATTATCATGGTGGAAAGATCGGGGAGAATCTATTGGTTCGCGGACATCTAAAGTGGTTTGTTTTGTTCCTCTAATGCAACTAATTATCTTGTGTTATATCCCATTAATGCAGAGAGTGGTACTCATGGCATTTTCCTGAATTGGTAAAGATTGTCAGTGACAACTATCTACATGCCAAAGTTGCAAAATATATAGATCAGGATAAGTCCAAGTTGTCTGATGATAGTATCCCAGGCTTAACAAACGTAGTTGGAGATGAAGATAGGGCAAAGGAAATCGTTGATGCTGCTAAGGCTTCCATAGGTAGAAATCTCATATTTAAATTGCTTGTTGCCCTTATATTGTCCTCTATTTCACTTGGGTTTTTATTTCTTTTTTTATTTTTATTTTTATTTTTCTGCAGGACAGGATTTGTCCCCAATTGACTTGATTAACGTCCACCAATTTGTACAAAGGGTAATGGACCTATCTGATTATCTGGAATCATAAATTTGAAACCCGTTCATTTTCTTTCCACTACCTTGGATTTCCATCCTTGAGATATAATTACTAAAATCCATGCCTTGTCAATGTTGTGTGCATGGATGTCTTTGATTTTGTTGTATTTCTTCTGATGATGCTATTTTGAATGTAAAATCTTTCTAAGTCATTTTAAGTCAGCCCATCATTTGGAAAAACGCCCTCTCTCTAAAAACCAGACCCTCTCTCTCTAAACACCCTCTCGTCCGGATCTAGTTAGGGGGAAGGGGAGCCTCTGCTCCTTCTTCCTCTTCTTTTCCTCCCTCTCCTCGCCGGCCCTTCGTCTCCGGTGTTTATTTTCCTTTCCGTTGTAGTGTTTGTTTGGTTTTTTTAGTTTTGTTCAGGTTACTTTCGGGAGAATCGCCGTTTGGGTCTTTCCAGCCACAACCTCCATACATGATCCTCATGGGGAAGACGCCCAGGCGCCGATCTTCAATACCTCCAAATCCGGCATCCATCGGAGTAGTGCGTAGCTCGCATGCGCGGGACGAAACTTTCAGCCACCGTTGGCGCGTCGCCACCACGCGCCACCGAGGAGCCCTCTGCCGACACCACGCTCAGCTTCTCTGGGCTCCCTAACTCTGGGGCATCCAAGATTGACTGTCGGTTTTCCTCCCCGAGCAACAGTGTCCTGCACGCGCCAATGCCGACCCTCTATGCACTGTTCCTCCATTTTTGTGTTTTATTTTTTGTTGTTTTTTTCTGTTTTGAAATTTTCAGTATTTTGTATTTTGTATTTTTTCTGTTTATTGTTAATTTTGTTGACCCAAGTGTGGTGTTGGGCTTTTGGATCGGACGTAATCCGTGGCAAGAGCTGTTCAAGAGTGTTGGGCGATGCTACGCTGGTGGTCGTACGGCCGGGCTTTGTGGTCCGTGTTTGTGCTGGGTGCCCATCCAGTCCAAATTCGAGATACTGATGCTTGCGGTGGGCGTGACGTCCGGGGTCGCACCAGTGCTTGGGGTCCTGTAGTTTGTTTTTGTATTTTGGTGTAGTTTTCTGTTTTTAGTTTAGTAATAAAATAGAAATAGGCTATTGGATTTGATGTTCATAGCAGTGTCCCGTACTCATTCTCCCAGGGAGGACTGAGGGGCATTTTAGCTCTGTTTTTACAGAGCGCTTTCTCTGTTTAGGAGAGAGTTTTTAGAAGTTAAGACAATGTCCGCCACAGAGCAGTTTGTGCGTGGGGAAGCCCAGAGCTGATGTGTAGTTGACTTATAATCTGGATTTTCCATGTATTGATAAGTCACATTTGTAACTTCGGTTCATTAATGAAATGAGTATGTTTCCATAACAAAAAGTCAACCCATCATTTGTCGTTATCTTTAGGGCATTGAAAACTAGAGGAAACACACCCAGGTATGGTCTGATATTCCATTCATTTTTCATTGGTCGAGCGTCAGCAAAGAACAAAGGAAGAATGGCTCATTTTCTTGCAAACAAGTGTTCTATTGCATCACGCATCGACTGCTTTGCAGGTTTTTATTTATTTTTTCATTCAGAAATCTCTGGGTAAACATGCCCCCCTTCGAGAAATGATTTTGTTGCCTTATTTTGTGGTGCATACTGTGGAACTACTATTTTTGGGGAGAAACTTCGCGCACAAGTTGAGGAGCGGCTCAAGTTTTATGACAAGGGTGTTCGCCTCCCAAAAATATTGATGTGATGAAAGATGCAATTAAAAGTGTCCAAAACAAAGGTACGATAGTGCCTTAGATTTACATATATGAATTCCGAGTCATTATATGGAGGGGGTATTATGGTTTCACTGGCAAGACAAACTTGATGTGATCTCTAGCCCATTGAAATAGCACTAGGAATTCTGGTTGCAACATTACACATGGTTGCATCATAACACATTTCTAATTGTTTGGAAACAAGTATGAAGCACCTATAAAATAAAAATTGTTTGGAAACAAGTATGAAGCATTCACTTGCATTGGAATTGTTGTTACAATACCTTCTGATCGTGGCAATTATGTTTTGGTGTTTGAAGCATGTTGTTTCAGTATATTGGCAATTATGTTCTTTTATAATATATCACAGCGTGTAATTATTTATAAATTACATAAACATTACATCGTTATTTAATTAATCAAAAATATTACGTTCTTATTAATAAAAAATTAGTTTTTAACAAAAAAATAAATAAATAAAAACTAAGAAAACGTGCATTGCACGTTACTTTTACCTAGTATATATATATATTTGGGAATCCTTTCTTTGTCGTTTTCTTATAAATTACATTTATTGTTGTCTACAAAAGAAATCATTATCGCCTTAAATTAAGAGAAAACATTATTCACATAGATTGGGTCTTAAACCTTAGCTTTCGATCTCTCGGGTACTTACCGACCATTGCCTCATTGATCTCTCAATTATCACTTTGTTCTTGGAGAGTTGTTGAGTTCATGATCAATGGTAGTGTTAGTATTGTTCTAGTAGCTAGATTGGATGAAGTTCTTTTATGGGAGAAGCTATATATAAAAGAGGTTGAAGTTTCGAAGTTGCCATCACTACAAGAGATTGGGTTTTTTGAGACAAATAATTTTATCTAGAAAAACTCAATTTTCGTCCCAAAATATTTTTGGAGATGAAAAAATTTTGTCTCGAAAAGCCTATCTGAAAAGGTTTTTGGAGACCAAAAAGTGATTTTTAGGGACGGAATTGGGCAAAACCAATCGAACATGTTTGAACAAGTTTTTTTTTAAGACAAAAACTTTTCATCTCAAAAACATGTTCGAATGGAATCCGATCAGTTCGAACCGACACTTACTGTTCGGACTATAAGAAATTTTCATTCGAACTAATGACCATATTTAATCATGTTCAAACGGCGGAGTGTTCGAACAGATTTTATGCTTTCGAAATAATAAATTTTTCAAATGATTTGTGTTCGAACATAAATTATGTCCATTCGAACAGATTGTTTATTTTTGAAAATTATGTCCGTTCGAACGGGATTTTGCAAATTAATGTTGTTCAAACAAATATTTTATTGTTCAAACAGACGTACAGACTGTATTTCTCGGTTGTCGTTCGAATGAGTTAGTTTTTGTTCGAATGGATTTGTAAATGGTACTTTACCGTTCGACTGGTTATTTACCATTCGAATGGTACTAATCATACTGAATAGAATTTAATTAAAAATAACATACTAATATTATAAAAATTATAATTCAAACATCACAATTGTTCAAATGTTTTGAAACATCATAATAAAGACAATTAAACAAAAAAATAAATTTTATGATTGTGGTGGTGGCATAGAATTTTCGGACATCATCGATTGCAACTGTTCAAACACTTTTTATACCTCCATCTCCAGTCTCTTATGTATGTTCTCTTATAATCTCGCCTCAAAATACGCTACTTGATCTAATCGGGTCAGCAATTTTTTTTCCTTAGACCTTAATTGTTCTATCTCAAGTGTTGCTTCCTCTAATTCCTTACTCTTGTCGTCATTTGATCTGGCTCGAGAAAAGGATGATGATGTTGAGAATGGTTTCACACAACGTCTTAAGCCCCTCAAATATCCAGAACGTGATCCAAGAACTTGAGAAAAAATCTGAGCATCGTTGACAGATAATTAATCAAATGGATCCGTAGCAATTTCCCTAATTAGAGATATCATCTTGTCCTACAAAGAAAAACATTAATGTTAGTATAAGTAACAAAAATATTATTAGACAATAGAATTAAAGAAACTTAAACTTACATAATTTATCTCTGCTTAGGGACTGGTCTAAACAACATCACGATTTTTATGTGTTTTAGCATACAATTGGGTGAGATCTTAGTTAGCATGACTTTCTTCTTCTTGTAAAAGGAAAATCTATATTAGAACTTAAATAAGAAAAGTGTATTATATGTTAATATTTAAAGGGGACTAGAATAACTTACCACTTTTTTAGACAAATAATGAAAAGATCAAGAACCCGCATGATGATTTATCATTAAATTTGATCTATTTGCTTTGTTCACAGTACTCTGTTGCTAAAAAAAATATTATGTCTATATGTTTAATACATCTATCATATAATATTAAAAAAATAACAGTGAAATTACCTGATAAGCAGGATCTTCAAACATATTACAAACCTCCTTCCATTCATTTGGTAGCATTGCTTGGAATGGATTTTGGCGCGCCTTTGTTGTAGTATTGAACTTCTGATAGTGTGCATGTCATAGACCTTTGTACCTCTGAAATGCATTCGACATTAGTTCCTCAATTGTTAGGGTATTCTCTCGTCGGCCAAAATTAAGTTCAAACTAATCCATTCGAAAATTATAAACAATTAGTATAAATATAAAGTAACTTTAAATTAACACGTTATACTTTGTTTCTTGGGATGTAGCTTATTACCAGGCAACGATTTTTTATGTGGTCTTTCACATCTTGGGGAACTTTAGCCTAGGTGGTTGTAGCCATCGGTACGTACGTGCAAGTAAGGGTACCAACATAAGAAGCAAGCCAAGCTGCTGAATCCTCAGAGCCATCGTTGTGATCATTTTGAATATCAACTTTAATTTTATCCACTTTCGTTACTTTCTCTATGCAGACACCCCTCGTAATGCCTGGACCTCGACGTTGGCTTACAACAACTATATATACAATAATTAAAACATATATTTTAATTAAATTAAATTATTTTATAGATATATATTACTTAAATCAAGCATTAAATGTGATATTTAATTTGATAAAATAACTTGTTATGGGTCTGGTGATGTTGGCCCACTATTGATGACAAGTGAACCACATGGAGAGTCGGTAATGGATAGGAATAGAGCACGTGTTGCTTTGCATTTTGGAGGTATATCTATTTGAAATTGTAATAAATTATTATTCGAACAAAAGTTTCGAAAAAATTATAAGAATGATACTTACACAAATATTTGTTTGAAATTCATTTACTATCAGTTTTGTTGGATCAGTCACCCTTATTCTCACTAGACACTTCAGTTGATTCATGTTTTTCCGATATTTCACCCTCGATTACTTTGGGTTGAACATCTTCTCTAAGCAATGGGACCATGTCATATTGGTTTAGATCAACAAATAGATTGATGCCTGATTCGTTTTCTTGATATGCTTCTTCATTTGCTAGACTATCAATTTCTTCATGTGGTTCGTCTATCTCTGGAATATAATCATATATATTTTTTGGTGCAAATTTCTCCACTACCCGCCATGGGTTCCCTTACTCCAGATCATCTAAATAAAAAACTTGATTCGCTTGGCAAGCGAGAATGAAATGATCGTCCTCATACAATGTACGAGATGTATTGACACTCACAAAATATTTATCGTTATGCACTCCCAATTTAGGATTTGAGACATCCCACCAATTATATTTAAACAACTAAACCATATATCCCCCATGTACTTTAACGCTACGATATCTTTCACAATTCCGTAGAAGTTAATGTTATCATCCCCATGGCTTCCTTCGACTACGACCCCACAAATTTGACTTTTTCTATATCATTCTGTCAGCTGTGCGAAATCTATATCTATGCACCAAACATCCTGAGTATTGGATGGCTCGCCTGGACGAACCACGTGCTAGTGCATACATTATGGTGAGATTTCTTCTGAATTTTCACCATATTTCGATACAACTTACATCAATAAATATTATTATTATAGTAGTATATATTATTGTAAGTATATAAGTATAAGTTATAAATATATAAGTATATTACATATAAGTATAATATATCGTAGTATATAAGTATATCTAAGTATAATATAAGTTAACAAATATATATAAGTATAACTAAATAAGTATATTATATATATAGGAGTATATAATTATATAGTTGTATATATAAGTATAATATATTGTAGTATATAAGTATATATAAGTAGTATATAAGTATTAGTATAAATATAAGTATATAATAATTAAGTATAAGTATTATATAAGTAGAATAAGTATATATAAGTAGTATAAGTATATATAGTATAAATACTATATTATATAACAAATATAATATTAACTAACGCAATATTTTTTGGAATGGTACTCGTAAGACGTTCGAATGGATAAAATATTTATGGAAACAATTCAAATGTCATAACTATCCGTTCAAATGGTAAAAAGTAAATATTAGCACTCTACCGCACCAGTGCCAAACTACCACACACCGCCGTCAAAGCCACCGTCCACCACCACTCTCCAACCCACAACAGGTATATGATCTCCCCAACGTTTTTACCGATTATTTTATCCTAAAACTGATTTTAAATGGGTTGAAATGGGGTTTTGAAAAAAATCTCATTTTAATCTCTTAGTTGGCTGGAAATGGAGGATGGGATGTCTCTATGGTCATCCCAGCCTCTCATTGTTGTTGTGGGAGGAAAAACGAAGGTTATAAACCGATTATTTACAGTTTTGGCAATGGCTCTGTCGACTCTGGCATTGCTAAGCTCGAACTAGAAATCGTCTTTTGAATGTGTCTTTGACATTCGAACTGCATATGAATGGTTAACATTCGAACCAATATTATATGGTTCGAACGACAATCTATTGCCGTTTGAACCTACTATAATACTGTTGGAATGTATTGTTAAGCATTCGAACAGTAAATTTCTTATTTTAATTTTTTTATAGAGTTGAATAGATAATGTAACATATATTATATTGTTAGATATAATTACCTTGATCTAATTATAATTATGATATTTTGTAATCAGTCTTTAATTTTATAAATTAAATTTTGCATAATTCTAATGGCTTCTCGGGGAAAGAAGCGGGTTGCATCAGGATAATCCTCTAGCAAAAAAGTCTAAGAGAAGACAGTTTTGTTGGAAAGGTAGGTGGAGATAGATGATTTTAAGGATCTTCTGTGGGAGAGACATTCTCTCGCATCTGTCTTTCTCAATCATGGTTGGACATCGATCATCAACCAGAAGGACGAAAGAACAGACAAGATAGTTTCCTACATCAATATTGTATCTGAGTTATATAGAGAACTTAGTGGTGCCAGCCAAGATGATGACTCATACACCTTTTCTGTCAAGGGCGTCTCAATACGATCTTCAGTTAATGCAGTTGCTGATTTTTTTGGTATCCCTAGACTGCCCACTACATATCCTAGCATGGTGCCTAGGGAGTCTACACCTACAGGTGATGGGGAGACTGCAGAGGAAGAGGATATTGTGATGCTTGATGAGATTGATGGCCTTGCTGATCATGAGGTTCATCAGTTGGTTGTGGGTCCAGATGCTCATTTCTATGATGGGAGCAAGAGCATCAAACATGTGGACTTATCCATTTTTTCAAGATCATGAACATTATAATAGCCAACAACATCAATCCGCGACTGCACAAGACTGAGGTGAGCATGGATCAGGCACGATTTATGTTACAGGTCGCTCGTGGGGTGCCTATCGACCTAGCGAGATATATATTTGCTAAGATTTGATTAGAGGCTACCTATATTATGACATATATATTGCTGTTTGGAGTCCTGCTCACATGATTTCTTTTAGCGAAGGGAGTCAAGCCAAATGCGTTTGAAAGTTTTCGGGAGTTGATTAGACCGATCAACTAGACGACCTTGTCTCGCAGTACCGTACACTCCAGGTTTCATATTCGTGCAGCCACTATTGAGGTGGTCGACACTCAGAGAGGTGCACAGGGCGTATCGAGTGAGGCATCTATATTGTATGCATCACACACTGCTACTCGTGAGGAGATTACAAATATCGTGCGTGCAGAGATGCGCGATCATACATCAGAGATCATCGATGCAGTCCGGGTCGCCCTCACAGAGACTTAGTCGAAGCTCATGTCTCGAGTGACAGATATTGAGACACGCCTTGCTGGAGTCAAGGCGGTGCTACACAATCTGGCCTAGTAGTGTATATATTTTATTTGCATTATATATGCTTTTTTATATGGACAATCAGGACTATTTGTATTTTGTATAATTAATTTAAATATTTAAATAGTCATACATTATATTTTTGGGATGCAATTAATGTATAGTTTTTATTTTTTGTGTGCTAGCTTGTTTAGTGTTAATTATGTTTTTTTTTTTTTCATTTTACTTACCGTTCACGATAATATAGAAAATGATACTATCTTTAAATTAATATTTATTCAACTAAAAATCTTATTTAACATAAAATAAATCACTAAAATATTTTTACATTAATTACATAAAATTAGTTTATGAATTTGTAAATATTTTATGTTCTGTTCGAATAGGTTTAAAAAAATCCCAGCCAATTTTAATTTAATGTCCCACCAAATTATCAGTTTGAATGCATAAATATTGTGTTCGAACGAAATATGTGTAGTTCAAACAATCTTGCAATCTTCCCGCTAGATTTTCCCACCAAATCTTTTCAATTCGAACAAGCCAATTGCGGTTTGAATGGTTTTGAACTTTCTTCTGCAAAATAAATCACTTGCCCGCCAAGATTATTATTCGAACAAATTATAAACCATTCGAACAAACATTAATTCCATGTTCGAATGGATTTTTTTCCATTCTAACGCGTTTGACTTTTTGAGATGATCTAATTCGTCACAGAAAATTTAGTTCGAATGTTTTTATAAAGTCATCTATTTTTTGAGTTTAAATTTGGTCTCTAATAACTACTGTTAGAGACAAAATTTAGTTCGTCCCTAAAACTAAAATTTGTTGTAGTGCATTGATGTAAAGATCAAGTGATTAGTCATTCCTAAGTTAAAAAGTAAGATTTTCAATTTTATGAATGTTCGTAATTGATTGTAATTATTTACTTGTATATCTATTGGAATTACGAGCATCTCGACTGATTTTATTTATTTATTTTTTATCTTTTTTGAAAAGTTCTTCAAAAAGTTTTTACTTCTTTAGTTTAAATTTTAGTTTTCATATTATCTGTGGGCTGCTTTGATATATTTGGCTATTAGGTCCCGTTTTGTTAAATAATAGGATTCAAGCTGTTCAGTTGGCAAGTTATTTGTCAGCACAATCATCGGCTCAAGCCACATCAATTTGCAATGATGTTGTTCAAGAAGCAGTGGAAAGAAATGTGGTGAAAATAAGGAGAAATTAGATGATACCAGAAGGCTCTAGAAGATTGCAATTTGTTGTGTGCTCACATTTTCTGTTATAGGATAGAATATTCTTTCTGTAAATTTTGTTTTCTAGTGATAGCTGGTTCTTTGTCCTTTTCTTGCACGCAGTATCGTAAATGATACAAGTGTAAAGTCTGGAAATCAATACAGCAACAAGCAAATTCACAAATTCCTTTACATTATCAAATCTTTTCTCATTTCTTACACGTTTGGATTGCAAAATGGTCTCATCTCATTTCATTCTATCTTATCTCAACATTTTAACACCACACATAGAAATTTAATTTTTTTTGTCTAATTATTACCTATTCATTATAAGCACTTTCCCTCATACCCAAATGGGGAAAAAAAAAAAAAAAAAAGACTAACAGTGCATGCTGCATCTAAATTAAGAACTCTGAAAGTTACAGCTTTTACACATCGTATACAATCCATATGTAAAGATTAACTTCAAAAAACAAACAGTGCATCATGCATCACGTATTTATTTTATTTCTTTCTTCTTCTTTCTTCTTCTTCTTCTTCTTCATGTTGTTCTAGGTTTCTATCTATCTGTAAAAGGGCAATTCACATACTCAGATTATGCAATATACAAAAAGGGCAATTCTAATTGCATAAACAATAAAAAAACCAGGAAAGTATAATGCAAAAATATATAACCAACTATCTATTTTAAGACCAAACTAGAGCAGGAAAGTATCATTAACCAATATAATCTATAAAAAGTACTAAAGAAATACCTTCCTCAGAGCCATGAAATAAGAGTGTAGAATCTCCGGCAAGTTGCTGAACCAGAAAAGATCTCTTAGCTGACAAGATTCAGGACTCGATAAACGGATATTGAAGTTGGTACCTGAAGCCCAGCATGACCATCATCAACTGCGCTAAGAGCTGATTTCAGCACCCGAATTGCAGTTGGGTTGTTTCTTACGATCTCGCGACACCATTTAACTATATCTTGCTCTAATTTCTCTAGCTGGAAAAAAGAAATTATGAACATTAAATATTTGAGTACATTTGCCAATATCTCTGAATCATCAAGATTTACATTCTGCTGCTCCTCTGAGTATGCTGCCTTGTACCCTTTCTTGAACCATCCATCTTCCAAAACTTCAGGAATTGTTATCCGCTGACAGTTCTTTGCACCAGTTGAAAAATATGAGGGCATGTGAAGTCAGCCTTTACTTATCATTCCCCTATACTTTGACACGCCTCTCGAGAAGCCACTACTCTTTCTAAAAGAAACAAAATTTATGGTACTATAAAACTTGCAAATCACATTAGCATCTTATGACTTAACAGAGAATAGTGGTTTGTTGGTGACACATTAGGCGCCATCTTTTTCCTACGAGTGCATTGTGCGCACACATTCAAAATTCAGAAGCAGATTCAAACTTACATAGAATCTTCTTTCACGAACATTTCAGGCCTCTCCTTCACCAAATTGGTATGGACCCAACGACTGAGCAAATCTTTCATGATTAACTACAAGGATAGAGAGAAACATGTTTGAGTCTTCTAACAACAGACATGAAAAAGCATATCTCATTTTTATGCTATTCTGGAATCATTTTATATTTGTAGAGATTCACCTTCTCTGCAGCATTTTGTGCATCGACATTGACATTGTGGATATTCACAGTCACAGAGGAGCTGATCTAATCCTCCACTACAGAGAAATTTACATTGTGCGCAATTTGTACAAGTCAGTGATCAAATATATAAGAAAATTAACAGAAAGAGTAAAAGTAGCCATGCACGTACAAGTTACTTGTTAAGGGCTGAAGACTGCTTCTGTTGTCATCTTAAGTCCTCGGATGATGATATTTTCTTGGTCTGGGGGTTAAATTAAGATTTAGATATGATTTCCAAAAACATCCCCATAAACATATGATTTCCTATTTATATACATAATAGATGTAAAGGAAAATCAGAGAACCTCAACAGACCCCCAAAAAAAATCTAACACAAATGGTATATAATATACACATATATATTCTAATAAAACCAATATGGAAAAGACCAAACAGCAACAGCAACCGGAAATAGGGATCTGTGTTGACTTACCTAAAAAAATTTAAAAACACATAACTGGAGACAGACGAAATCGAAAACGGTGTGCAAACAAAATAGCTAGTTACTGTCCAGCCTACTAGATCCTGCACATTACAGAAAGTCAGAAACCTCAAATTTATCAGAAAAATGAAGGCTTTGAAATTTGCCTGGTTCTATTAATGTCAATACCTGGCCAAAGATCTCTATGTTTGCTTGTGGATAATAGCAATAACAAAGGTGGAAGAACCTGAATATGCATAAGTTGCTCAAGTTGAAGGAAGAAATCACCTTAAGAAGAAAAAAAATGTAGAGGTTAAGTTAAATAGATAAATTAGTAATAAAAAATCAAAATTAACAAATAAAAGCATTTACCTTTGATGTCAATGCCTTCTACATGCTCCTCCACCTCCCAAATATTAATTGTACGACTCAACTAATTTTGCAAGCAAATTAATACTTGAACAGTCTTCGGCCCTAATCAGCTTCGATATGGGCCCAATACACATCCACCAGTGCTAAATGCAGACTCGGATGCAACAGTGGAAATAGGGATGTCAAATACATTACATGCAATCCCTGCAACGTTGGGATATCTAAACGAGTTCCTCTTCTACCAAGTCAAAATCTCAGATGCGGATGTTTTTGGTTCAATCAAATCCGATAAATACTTATCCACCTCTGAGCTAATTGCCAAACTGTTTTGCTCCTCAAGATATTGCTCCAGACCTGTATCAAAATCTTCACAATCTAAGTCGTCACCAATAATACTTGAGGAACTTCTTTGGGCCACATTTGATCTTCTACTAACTAGTTCATGAAACTTCTGGCATTGTTCAATCAAATGATTCATGAGCAATCCTACTTTGGCGTTAATTCTATCTTCGCATTTATCCCCTTTGCACCCTTTTAACCAATATGCCATGGATGTAATCTTATATCGAGGGTCAAGGACAAAAGCTACCTAGACAATCATGTTCATCCTATCCAGCTATGTTCTCCCAATATTTATCAAACTTAAGCTTCATAATAGACGTCATGCTCATCAACACACCATCCTCAATCTGATACATTTTGTTCAAAGTGTGCTCAATTGTATAAGTTTATGAAATAACATATTTGAGGTCATGTACAATGAACCAGAGATTTGTAAGAATGCTTGGATTTGTAAAATTTTATAAAACATCATATTCCCCAAAGAATCCAAATATTAATGAGATAAATGCAAGGTAATTCATGCTCAAAAGCAACATTAATACATGAATGCTTTGTTATACATCATCATATAGATATTATCTAAGAGTAGGTTAGAGACCAACTTATAATGTTCTTGAGTATTTGAAGTGGCTGAAATTAAGAAATGTTTTTCATGTATTAGAACTTGATAAAATTCCTTGCTTAACCCTACAAACCGTGGCATGCATGTTGGTGATGTTCATCTTCATGGGTGCAAGTGCTTGGATTGTGAGCCATTGTGAGCTTGTGTTAACCTTCATATACCCGAAGCATGTGTGTTTGCGATTCTTTGGACATAGGCTATACATGAGTGTGTGCATGTTGGAACCAAACCTCATGACAAAGTGATGATCACTCTCTTCTCACTTTAGGACTCTCACTCACTAATTACTTAGGGATTCTTGTGGATGTAGTGGAGAGAAGCTGAGGTCTTGGAGTTTTGTTTATAGGCATTCTTGAAGGCTAGGGTTGCTTACAATGGGTTAATCGATTGCTCTTAACCATGGTGGTTTGCCTTGTTTGGCAAGGACCTTCTTTGAGAGTGTTCCATGAATGATCTGGGAGATCTTAGGGTCCTGTTCTATTGGACATAGGAGGCAAACAAAAATCCATGAATAGTTCATGGTTTGGTTTAAGTGATGCTTGGTTTTGCCTCCTTCAACCCATGGCCGATGGTGGTTTCTCCTAGATTCCATATTAGTTTGTTTGATCTTCGTTATTTCATAAGATCAACTGAGAGATAGAGAGAGGAAGATGAGACGGGACACTTATCTAAGTGATGAAAGAGCTTGAAGATGAAGGGGTGAGGTGTTGAAGCCGATGATCTCCATTTGGCTCTCCCTTTGCTTTTGTTTGATTCCTTCTTCTTGTTCCATGGTTTCAAGCCATGATTATATGTCATTTAGAGGTGAATATTTACAGATTTCATCTTTGCTTGAAGGCTACTAAGTGAGTGAGGGAGTAGTGGAAGGTTTGGAAGAAAGCTCATTAATGAGATTCGGCTAGGGCTAGGCTAATAGTTCCCTACTTGTTTGGATCCTAGGGATACTTCCTTTGCTTCCCTTTTGAAAATTTGGTTACTCTATCAAATACATTTACTTGAGTTGAGAATCTTCAGAAAATTTCCTTCAAACTTGACTCAAATCGTTGCTTTTGCGTTAAGGGTACCCAATTGCTTGTTTTTAGGTTAGGAGTGGTGTCCAAGTCATTTGACATGTGGCTAGGGGTTGGCTTCTCTCATACACTTAGGGTGATGTGTTTAGATCATGTTTTGAGAAGATGGGGTGTTGGAAACCTGTGGGTGGTAGACAAATTTTGTTTTGCTTTCAAGGGACACAATCTATCCGAATGGGGTATCTTAGGTGGTTTTGGTCTTTGCCTCTTGACTCTTTGACTAAGTGGAGCCAAATCTGACTTGAGGTTTAGGAAACTTCCTATTATTTTCTTGGGGCCAACGTCTATAGCTTGGGGAAGAGTTTTCATTAACCATTGGCTTTGTATGTTGATCCGAGTAAGGCTTGTAGTGGCATGTCACATGGGCGTGCCATGTGTTCTATGATCTTTGTCTTTTTACTAGCCACAAGTTCCTATGTGATCAGGCGTTATACTATGTTGGTGGCACATCCTCTTAGTCTAATTTGGACAAAATAATATGGAGGTGAAACTTTGTCATTTGTGGACATGTTTACCCGAAATGGACATGTGGTATTTAGAATGGCCTTATGCGTGGGAGTCATGTGCTTAACATGTGATTTTGTGTTGGCTTTTAGTTACTAGGTAGTTCAGGTGTTGTTCTATAAAAGACACATTCATTTATGTTATTTTGACTAATACAAAGTGAAGGTGAGCTTTGACCATACATGGCATGTAGGATAAGTCATGTTTCGGTTTTGTTCTTTGTTTAATCCTAACTAATTCCAATTAATGTAGAGCTTAAGGATTACACAACTTAGGTGGAGTGCCTTGGTGGAATTCACTTCTATCGCTGACTAAGGTAGGGTAAATTTGGAAGTTTTGTGGAATAAGGAATTCTAAAGGAATCTTCCTAGGAATGGCATTTTTGTAATTTCTTTCAACTTGATGGTCGTGCAACATGAGGAACCCTTGTGAGAGGCTCAGTTTTGTGGAAGGAAGAGGGAGAGAGAAGGCTGCATCATGGGGTTGGGTTCGGTCAGAGGTGAGGAGATTGGCAATGTCTCGCTAACGTCGGTGATGGCATGGCTACGACGATGGTAAGGGCTAGGCTGCCGAAGGAGATGAGAGGGGAGAGGGGAGGGGGCGTGCGGCTACTGAAGGGGAAGAGAGAGGGGGAGAAGGGAAAGTGAGGGGAAAAGGCTAGGGTTTGGGGTTTTAAATCCCAACTCTTCATCTTGAGTCCCTAGATTTGATCCAATGGTAGACAATTAAATCCTGATTTAAAATAAGTAACTGAGAAGAATCAAGATAGAAATAATATATCATTAATTTAAACTCCATTAAAATTATAAAATACTAATCTTTCATCATTAAATAATTGATGAAGTTTGCTAAGTATTTTTAAGAGAAATAACTTCATCAAAATAGGTAGAGTTTTTAACATAATTTAAATCTCATAATATTCTTAAATAAATAAAATCATTTTGATAAAATTATTTTTCTACAATTATAATATTTTTGGAGTTTCCAAAAACATTATAATTGTCTTACTTAAAATCAGGCTTGGTTCAATAACACTGAAAATACCCCATTTAAAATATTTCTTGGACATTTAAAATATTTCAAGGGCTTTAAATTACTAGGCTTCATTAAAAATCACTCGTTATATTTAAAACACAGCTTCAATATTTAAAATGTATAAATGAGACTCGTGATCAATCGAGAGAAAAAAGAGTGGGTTGTTACAGTGATAGTGAAGCTACTATGTCTAAGGCTTACAGTAAAGTAGTCTATAATGGAAAATCTAGATATATTAGCATGAGAGATGAATATGTCAAATAATTCATAAGTGATGGTATTATCACTATTGTATATGTGCGATCAAATAAAAACTTGGTGAGTCCTTTCACAAAGGGACTCTCGAGAGATTTGGTGAATAGTACATCTAGTCGAATGGATTTGAAATATTTCTTTTAAAAAAGTCATTTGTAATAGGAACCCAACCTTACACTATTAATAAATAGTCTAAAGTTTAATGGGTAATTTCAAGATATACTTTTGTGGCTGAGATATCACTGAAATTTAATTTAATATAAGAAACCTTTCCATGATAGTCAGTGCTGGCTGTTACGCTAAATGTAAGATGAGTATTATACTCTTAATGAAGTTCAATAGTTATATAAGTGTCTAAAGTAACATAGACACAAAAGGAATTTTACCTATGTGAACAAAAGAGGTGGGGACAAGTTCTAGCAAAAGTTTAAGGTTTACTTTTGTAAATGTTCATGAATGCCAAGATGGAGCACGCGGATTAGTGCAAATAATTGGTGAGTTATCTCGCTAAAATTGGATGGAATCATGAGTATGGTATTTCCGTTCTTGATGTATAGAGTCTTGGTTTAAGCCTAGTTCACCATACTTTGTTAAGAACTTGAAATACTTACACTAATTGAAGGTCTAAAGCGAAAGATACGTTCTTGTATGCATGATGATATCAGTATTTGACTAAAAGTTTAATATCGCAATCTAAGTAGAGGATTGTTACATTTATTACAGATTGTGATATTAAATTTATTAAATGTGAGTTATTATTTATTTTCGTGAACTATTATCTCTAAGAGATACATTGGTTCAATGGTAAGAATGTATTGTTTCAAATGAAAGGGCATGAGAAAGAAACAGAATAAGGATTGAGAGACTCACCTCCTCGATGAGGTTGCGACGACAGAGAATAGAGAGGCAGTATCGATTTGGGGGAAAAGAAAAAAGGGGGAGAAGGAAAAGAAACAAGGGGAAGAAGAAAGAACAGGGAATTTGCAAGATTTTAATCTGACATTTTGCAGCAGCTACAAATCGCCAATTGTTGATTTTAATCTTTTTTGTGGTGATTTTCTCGCTCTCCAAAAGAAAAACACGGCATAGTGAAAAGCGGCTTCTGCCGTCCAATTGTTGCTTGCCGTAATTTTTTTTGACAGCATAAACGGCTTCTTATTGTAGATGATAATTATCTCCACTCGAAAAAATTGCTACCGGCTTTACTTGTGACCTGGTAGCAAATTCTTTCGAGTGGAGGCAATTATCACCTTAAAGATAGTGTTCTACACGTCTCAAAGTTGCATATATTGTTTCAGATTACTGTATCCACACAATTTTCTTCAACATCATTACTTCTCCACTTTGACATTAAATAATGGATGTAGTGTTTGATCATATCTTTTAATTATATTTTAATAATTTGGTGTAAGATAATAAAATCCTATCGTTGATGAGTTTGGTGGACCGCCAGCTAATTACAACCCACAGAAAACGGAGGAAAAAACTGTGGGCTAGGTCATGTGGGGTACGTATACATGAAGGCCAACTTGCCTCTGGGAAAACTGATTCAAATGACTAACCTACGGGGCCAGGGCCAGTGCACTAAAGGCCAATACGATTACGTAGCAACTCTTCTTGTTCAATCCTGACATAAGCTCTCAGGACCGACGAGAACAGAGTGAACGAGTACTTAATGAAAATATAAAAAGATCACCACATCGGTAACAAAAATATATAAAAAGATAAACCCTAGCTACCATATTTAATGAAGGCAGATTGAACGAGTTAATACCGTTATGAGAGGTAGCGTTATGCGTTACATTTATTTCAATGGCTTCTGCCTACAGCAATTACCGTCTTGACTTGTACGTACGTGTGGGTGTTGTCAATATTTTTATTTATTTATTTTTGGAATAATATCGATTATATATATATATATATACATATGGAGCTAAATGGTGCAGGAATCGATCTTAGGTTCACCTCAAAACTTAACGCGGGAAAGCAAGAAGAACACATGGTGATTGATATTGCTGGTGGTTACGTCGACACTCAGGGGCTTCTTCATGTTGGAGGAGATCATGATCATGATCATATTAGTAGTGTTGGAGCCATGCCTAATTACGTCAACTCTCTCTCCTCTTGGGAGATGGACTCCGTCACTGCACTCTGCGACACCTTCTTGCCGTCCGTTGATCTCTCCGACGTTACTGCCGACGACTCCATCGTCAAGTTCTACGCCACTTGCGCTTCCATGGCCGGAACTCCAGAACGTGTAGGAATTACTATCGCTAGCTAATAACCCCATTTTCAATAATTTTTAACATAATTTTTCCACCAAATTAATTTTTCACAACATATATACAATTAAGCGGCTAGCTAGATGCATGCATGCCGTACGTTCATGTAACTTTGCAAAATATATTTCACTTCTTTCTTATGTTTTTCATTTTATAGAAAATGATATTTTGTCTACCACCACATTTGCGTTAATAATCAGGCCGGAGGATAAGAGAATATTTTGGCAAAAATCAAGCGTTAATTTCCTTCTTGTTTTTTTAGTCTGATTGTTTCTTCAATTTGATTGATGATCAAGATGATCAATATATAATTACAAGCATGCTTATATAAATATATATATATATATATGCAGCTAGGGGGATTATTTAGCGAGAGAATGGAACATCCAAAGAAGTGGATGATCCGATTGGCACTGTTCCTTTTATCAACATGGATTGGGACCTTCATACTATGCGGGAGAGCAAGCCTTTCAAGCAAATTCCCGTACTTTCAAAGATTTTCTCAGGTGTCTAGGCAGAAACGGGAAGAAATCGTGATTTCCTGGTCTCTCAGTTTCTTCTATAAACTAAGAATGCTCTTCAGGACCATGAAGGTTCTCGTTCTATATGTTTTCTTCACTCAGGTTAGAACTCGGCCATCATTATATATTCTTCTTGCACATTAACATGCACGAATCAATTTCCCCTATATATATTGTTTTTAATTGTTTTTTGCTATTGATTTCTTTTTCCGTTTATCTAGCTACAGAAGAATATTTTATATATATATATATAATAATTTTACTCTGGAATGGATATATATAAAATTAAAGATTAAAGTGCTACTTGTTGGAAGTTAGACCTTAGGCCACTGTCACGTACCCACTCATTCCAGCCATATATCTTTCTGGTCCACTGGCTACATATATATACTAATTTCCACTCTCGTAAAAATATTATTTGAAAAGAATGATCAAAGTACAGGCCAGAAAGATCATTAAATTAATTGAAAGGGGTTGATTTGAGTGATGCTAGCTCGGATCAATTAGATGCAAATTGCCAAGGCCTTCGAACCAGATGTCATAAGATTTAGGCGTGGTTTATAAATTACACAGAGAAGATGAGATGAGATGAGATGAAAATTAAATAAAATGGTATTACTTTTATTTTGAGATTTAAAAAAATTAAAATATTTTTTTTTGTGTTTCGTTTGAGAACTTGAAAAGTTATAATAATTAGATAATACGATATGAGATGCTTTGTGAAAACAAATTCTCAAATGGGAGATGAGATCTCAACTCATCTCATCTAATCATTACAACTTTTTTGAATTTTCAGACAAAATATAATAAATAATTTAATTTTTTTAAATCTCAAAATAACAATAATATTAAAAAGTAATATTCTAATAGTATTTTATTCAACTTTCATCTTAACTCATCTCATCTCAACTCACTATCTAAATAACACCGAATTCAAATGGGAGAACCACTAGGTTCTAAACCCAATATAAAAAATATATATACTAGATGCAAATTAAGTACTGCGCGCCACGGCCACTAATTTGAGGAAATTAACATGCATTTTTCTTTTAATTTGTTCCCAAAAAGAGTAGTAGACTGGCAGCCATGCATGCATTTCCTGATCGTCCCCAGACATACACAGACCTCAACTTGCAGTACTACTATTGCGTCATGACCTAATTATTAGTCATATTAAATTCATATTAAGTATTCATGAATCACACCAGGCCACTTGCATATATACAACAATATGTAATGCGTGCATATATATATATATATATATATATATATAATTCAAGATACATAATTTAAAGCTAGGAGCTAGTAGTATTATTTTATGTTCAGTTTATAGCTTATACCTAGCTAGCTAGTTTCTTTGTGAAACAAGTTACCAAATACGTCTCGAGGCGGCCGTATTAATATATATTCATTGACAAAATTGACTAAATATAATTTCGTAGTCAGGACTGATCATGACCAGTACTATATAAGGTATTGTAGATAGAGCTTCTGGTTTAGAGGAGGCCACGTAGTGCTGTGTCCGTCCTCGTACAGTGATAATTAATTTATTAGTGCATGAGCTAGTTAGATAAAAAAAGACTACATGCATAATATAGACTCCTACGTCCATTATATAGACTCCTACGTTATAAAAATAAAATTACGCCAATTTATAAAATTTATATATTTCTTTTGATAAAATCTCAATGAAACCCAAAACTACTCAAATTTCACTAATAGTACGTATCCAAATTCGAAGTTTACCTAGTTTTCTACTTAAATAATAATAATAAAATAATAAATAATAAATATTAGTAACAATACCTAAACGAGCCCTAAATTCGATCGTGACTTGTAAGCATAAAGTGAAGATGCGCATTAAATATCTTTAAAGAGAGCAAATTTGTTCCCCTTGCGTAGACAGGAGCCAATACGGTGGCTTCATGTACATGCATATGTGGTAAGTGTACGTAAGGATTTATCGAAGGGCGGGTGGATAGTGAGATGAAATAGAATGGTTTTAGATAAAAGTTAAAATTTAAATAAAATAATGTTAAAATATTATTTTTTAATAATAATATTATTATTTTAAGATTTGAAAAAGTTAAATTAATATATTAGAATTTAAAAATATTGAATTATTTATTATATTTTGTATAAAAATTTAAGAAATTTGTAACCATGAGATGAGATGAAACACTATCTGAATCCAACGAGCTCTAAATTTATCTTTCTTCAAATTTAATAATATGGATTTTATCACTTCAATATATTTATCACAAAAATTTGAATTTATGTGGTTCAAATTCGGCTACGTTAATTGCGCCTACGTACCGATAAAACAAAACTTCGATGCTACAAATAGCTGCAAAATCGTATATAATTATGGTCATGAATAAGCTCATGAATAATATCATGATCATAATTAAGTTGGTGATTTGGTAGGCACGATGCATGCACGAACGTGATATTTTACAAACTGGGACAACAACTTGTGGTGTTTTAACATTTTGGCACTCAATAATGCAAAAATTATTATTTTTCAGGTGGATGAGAAGGATGATAACCTATCATGGAAATCAATCGGCTACACTGGGCCAGACTCAAAGTTCAAAGCCCAAACTCAGCAGTCCAAGACATTAAAACAAACTGGATTCAGAGAATGTGATGATCAACAAGAAGAAGAAACATTAGAATATCGTGGTAAATTAGAAGACTTTTGTGGACCTCTTTATAGAGGCCTCATTAATCTGCAGAAACCAAGGGACATGGCTGTTGATATGCTTCGAGGGTTTGGGTTTCCTGTCTCAGTTCCCACTCGGAAGCACAATCATTCAGGTTCATCTAATCATTCTTTAGCTATCAAATGTGATGCAGTTGTGGTTGGTTCTGGCTCAGGTGGGGGAGTTGTCGCTGGTGTTTTGGCCAAGGCTGGCTACAAGGTTCTTGTCTTGGAGAAAGGAAATTACTTTGCCAGGAAAAATCTCACACTTCTTGAAGGCCCAACCATGGATCAAATGTATTTGTCTAGTGGGTTTTTGGCAACGGATGATACGAGTGTGCTAATTCTTGCAGGCTCCACGGTCGGCGGAGGCTCTACAATTAACTGGTCTGCCTCAGTTCGAACCCCTCAGCATATAATTAAGGACTGGAGTGTGTGCCATGACCTAGAAATATTTGATAGTGAACTATACAAAGAAGCCATGGATGTTGTCTGCGAAAAAATGGGAGTTCAATCTGAATTCCAAGATGAAGGATTCCAAAACGCAATCCTTAGAAAAGGGTGTCAAGAATTGGGTTATCCTGTGAATACCATTCCTCGAAATTCACCACCAGATCATTATTGTGGTTGGTGTTGTCTTGGNCATTTTGGCACTCAATAATGCAAAAATTATTATTTTTCAGGTGGATGAGAAGGATGATAACCTATCATGGAAATCAATCGGCTACACTGGGCCAGACTCAAAGTTCAAAGCCCAAACTCAGCAGTCCAAGACATTAAAACAAACTGGATTCAGAGAATGTGATGATCAACAAGAAGAAGAAACATTAGAATATCGTGGTAAATTAGAAGACTTTTGTGGACCTCTTTATAGAGGCCTCATTAATCTGCAGAAACCAAGGGACATGGCTGTTGATATGCTTCGAGGGTTTGGGTTTCCTGTCTCAGTTCCCTCTCGGAAGCACAATCATTCAGGTTCATCTAATCATTCTTTAGCTATCAAATGTGATGCAGTTGTGGTTGGTTCTGGCTCAGGTGGGGGAGTTGTCGCTGGTGTTTTGGCCAAGGCTGGCTACAAGGTTCTTGTCTTGGAGAAAGGAAATTACTTTGCCAGGAAAAATCTCACACTTCTTGAAGGCCCAACCATGGATCAAATGTATTTGTCTAGTGGGTTTTTGGCAACGGATGATACGAGTGTGCTAATTCTTGCAGGCTCCACGGTCGGCGGAGGCTCTACAATTAACTGGTCTGCCTCAGTTCGAACCCCTCAGCATATAATTAAGGACTGGAGTGTGTGCCATGACCTAGAAATATTTGATAGTGAACTATACAAAGAAGCCATGGATGTTGTCTGCGAAAAAATGGGAGTTCAATCTGAATTCCAAGATGAAGGATTCCAAAACGCAATCCTTAGAAAAGGGTGTCAAGAATTGGGTTATCCTGTGAATACCATTCCTCGAAATTCACCACCAGATCATTATTGTGGTTGGTGTTGTCTTGGCTGCAAGGATGGGAAAAAGAAAGGCACGTCGGAGACATGGCTTGTGGATTTAGTAAGTTCAGGCAATGGTGCTATTCTTCCTGGTTGTGAGGCCATCAAAGTCTTGAACAAAAGAAAGAAAGGAAGAGAGAGGAATATAGCAACTGGGGTTGCTTTCGAGTACGAGTATAAAGGAGCAAAAGAAATTTGTGTAGTGGAGTCTAAGGTGACTATCGTTGCATGTGGCGCCCTCAGTACACCAGCATTGTTGAAAAGAAGTGGGTTGAAGAATGCCAACATTGGAAAGAACTTGCATCTACATCCAGTGGCAATGTCATGGGGCTATTTTCCGGACAAATCCCCATCTGATATTTGGCCAGAGGCAGAGAAGAAAAGCTATGAAGGAGGGATAATGACAGCAATGTCTCCAGTTGTTGCAAATTTTGATGGATCTGGATATGGTGCATTGATACAGACACCTTCATTGCACCCCGGTACGTTCTCCGTGTTAATGCCGTGGGTTTCTGGCACAGATATGAAAAACCGAATGTCCAAGTTTTCTAGGACTGCACATATATTTGCATTGGCAAGGGATAAAGGTTCAGGAACAATTCTTTCACCGAGCTCAATTAGTTACCAAATGGAAGTTGCTGATGAAGAGAATCTAAAGAAAGGGATAGAGAAGGTACTGAGGATTTTGGCAGCAGCCGGAGCTAGCTGAAGAAATCGGGACTCATCACGTAAAAGGAAAGACCCTAAACGTAAAGAAAGCAACCTCTCGTGAGTTTGAGAAGTTCGTGAACGAGGAAAGTTCAAGGCCATTGAGAGGGCTTTCGTCTCCCTTATGTTCAGCGCATCAGATGGGTAGCTGCAGGATGGGGGTTGACCCAAAGAAATCAGTGGTGAACCAGGTGGGAGAGACGTGGGAGGTGGAGGCGCTTTTCATAGCTGATACGAGTGTCTTTCCAACAGCTTTAGGTGTGAATCCAATGGTCACTGTTCAGGCTATAGCTTATTGCACTGCACAATCTGCTCTTGAAGTTCTTAAGAGGAAGAAGTGCAGATAGCCCTCTGTTTATTTGACTTGGAAAAGTCATGTTAAGTTGATGAAAAAATCTTAAGAAATAAAAAAATGTAATATGCCATATCTATTTCTTAGTAAAATAAGGTTTTATAACGTAGCTTATAACATCAAGCCACGTTAATGCGTAAGTTTTCTTTTATAATATATGTCTCTTTAGTGACCAAACATTTTCCTTCTATTTATATCGTAATGTACTTTTGTGTACAATCCAATAAATGCAATTGCATGTTATCTCAAATTAGCCTTTTGGGTGTTATACATACACTTCTTCTTCAAGGACGTCATTGAGGAAGGTAGATTTTACATCAAGTTGGTATATCTTCCATCTATGATGAACAACAATTAAGATCAACAAAGTTACAATATCAAGTCTTGCAAATGGTGCAGAAACTTCTTCATAGTTGATGTCATACTTCTGTTTGTAGCCTTTTGCTACCAATCTCACTATAAGAAACATGGGTATTTGTGACCATTATTTTGTAACGAAAAGGACTATTTGTGACGAAAACAATTTATTTTAACTGCAAATAGTCATTTCACTGAAAATAACTGGTCGCAAAAAGTCATTTTTCTTGTAGTGTCTCTCATTGGACTGTTCAATTTCACCTTATGTGGTGCACTTGATCTTGTACAACAACCTAACACCAATAGATTTTTGGTTCGGTGGGAGTATTGTCAACTTCCATGTTTCATTATTTTAGATGGCATGAATCCCTTCTACCATTTCTAATAGCCAGCAATCTTCTTTTCCAACCTCTTGGAAGGAGAAAGGCTCATGATCACCATATAGATAGAAAAAATTAGTCTCTCCATCTTCTAGTTGCTAATACATGTCTCGGTGACTTCGCATCTTTGTTCTACTTTGATTTGTGGAAGATATGACACTGCTATCCCGTCATAGAGGGTCAAGAGTTTCTTTGTGCTACAGACAATGTAGCAAGTTGAGAAGATGGTGGGATACTTGGTGGAACTTTGGTTGAAATTTCTTCCAGCTCCTCCAACACATACTACTCTTTTGCAATTTCTTCATCTTTCCAACCACATGCTCTTTCTTCATCGAAGATAACATCTCTACTAACCACCAAGGTTTTTGTTCATGAATTGTAGAGTTTGTATGCCTTTGACTCTTCGCTGTATCCAATAAAGATACATTTTTCACCATGATCATCAAGTGTTTTTATTTGGTTTTAGGGCCTTCGGAATAAGCAGCACACCCAAAGATTTTTAGGTGTGCCACATTTGGCTTGTAGCCCCTCCACTCCTCTTAAGGCATCATGTTCTTAATACTTTTTGTAGGATAGCTATATTGTCCCATACCTAAATGGGTCGGAGAGTTACTACTTATCACTTAAAAACATATCTCATCATACAAATATTAGCTCTAAATTCTCAATTACACATATATCTCATTGTTTTAAACCAACTACTCCAAAACGATTAACTAGGACACCACAAAATCTTAATATAAAGGTCAACTTCTTAACATACCACGTCATCAGAGTACGAAAAATTTATTGAATAACATTCTCCAATAACCATGGCATCCCCTTTGTGCTTAATTCATCATACTTACATAATCTCGCTCATGCTCCATAATCTTGATCCTCAACTGAAACATTCAAATTATCTGAAAAATATTGTGGAGATGAAGGGTGAGTTATCAAAAAATCAATAAGTAGAGAACATATACTAGTATGTAAACATGAGCATTTGCAGGGTTCCAAATGCAAAACAAAAATTTTTTAGTTCCAGAAAGCAGAACCAAAACATACTATCAAAATTTCAGAGTGGTACTTCAAAATATTCATATTCAAAAGTCCTTTGGCATAGCATAACTGAAACATTATCACATCAGAATAGAATTCCCCTCATGGTAAAATCGAGCAAACCCCGAAGGCCAACCGAGCATAAATAGAATGTGAGATCTTCCCCTTATTATTCTTAAAGTCCTGAGTGTGCACATAGGAGAAAGACTACACATAAAGCCACTTTATTTCCAAAGTAGATGCAGATGAAATAGAAAAATTGGTACCACCCCAAACAGAGGCCACAGTTTTACACCTGTGGTAAGGTTAGAACATAAAAGAAACCGAATGTCCTGCCAAAGGTTTTCAGAGGTCACATCATATCATAACAGAGTATAGAACAGATTCAAATCATCTTCATATAATCATGCATAAATTTTCATATTCACTACTTTTGCACAGTTTAAAAATAGAATGTAAAAAATAGCTCATGTCTACACTAGTCATGACAGAAAAATATTTTACTCTTCTTATACGGATTTCATGAGTAAGGCAGATAAATGATCGACTCTATTTTCAAGTATTCTTTTCATAGCATGCAAATTTTTCTTAAAATCAATCTCAGTCCATTCGTTTATGCAAAATCTAACATAGAAACCCCATTTACCTGGACTTTTTAACTTTTCTGAATTTTTTCACAATACGGCCAAACGAATATCAATCATCATCTATAAAATAGACAAGTAAATTACTTAAGTCTCTAATTAAACACTTATTTTGATATTTAAGGCTGAAATTCTAAAATAACCTACTTTTCCTAAAGATCTAAAATTCTCATAACTCTAAAATATCATCACTTTCCAAATTCATCAATATCCACTTAATTTCTCCGACTAATACATTAAACTATAAATTATTTTTGTAAATAATGTGTATGGCGAACATATTTACTCAATTAAAACTAAACCCATATAAAATACATATCCAACCTAATACTCACTTAACATAATCCCAACTCAAACATAAGTTGATTTAAAATGAAGCCCAACTTAAAATATATGTCCAATTTTAAAAGTCAGCCCAAGTCCATAAGTGTCTTATCAAAGTTACCCATTAAGGGCAATAACATAAAAACATTTAAAAGAGTTCTTCAGGTGCTTTATGAAAAATCACATGACAAAAGGGGGCTTGATAGCATTTTTTGTAAATAACACTACACCAATGGACGAAAAGGTCAAAAGGCAGCCCATCTTTGCAAATGATAGAGGACTCACCAGAGAATGAAGTCATGCGACAGGGGTCTTAGACTCACCAATAGAGCAACTCTCAATGGCGAATTTAGATGGCTGGATCACAATCAATAGCGGCAAGTGTGAAGGAAGAGCATTGAGAGAGAGATAGGAAAATAATGTGAGAGGTAGCAAGAAAGAGAGAGAGAGAGAGAGAGAGAGAGAGAGAAGCGCTTACATACATTGGAGTATGTGTTAACCGAGACGAAGATGGCATGGGAAGTAGCACGACTGAGCTATGGGGGTTGCACAGCTAGAGGATCTATTGTGGAGGAGGAACCGTGGCAGGTGTCAGTGGCTCCACTGTGGGTTCAAGGCTGGGCTACATTGCATAATTGATGGTTTCTGTTTGGTGTCGAAGAAATGGAGAAGGGTGGTAGTGGCTTTGTGGCTCACAGAGGGAAACAAGTGCTCTGCCTCTGTGTAAGGGAAACAAGTGCTTTGCCTCGGTGTAGGGGAAACAAAAGCCTTTCAGTTTGGTTTACGGTGGTTGGTGCAATGTTAGTAGCATACAACAAGGCTTTGGCTACGGGCAGTGGCATTGCTCTATTTTGGCTTGCCTAAAACAGAGGTTACGTTGGTTGTGTGTGGAGGCCTAGGGCTGGGTTTCGAATGGTGAGGTGGTGGTGTTATCCCGTAGTTCGATGGTAACATATGGTGCTTCTTGTGGCTGCAGGCTTTGGGCTGTGTTGTTTGCAACATCACATCTTCCAATGTCAATAGCTTGGTGCTATGGCTTCGTCCTTGGGGGGGGGGGGGGGGCGGGGGNGTGGCAGTGAAGACCTGCGAGTTTTGGTTATCCACAGTGCAGCAACGTGCATGGAAGGGGAGCTTCAATGGAGATTAGTGGCAACCCTAGTGAAGTCTAATGTGTGTGTGTGTGTATATAATTATTACTGAAAACCCTAGTGAGATGGAGACATGCATGGCTTGGAGTCTGGACTTAGTTCTCATGGGCTTGGGTTTTGGGCATACAAGGTTTGGGCAGTTCCATGAGTTTTGGGCTGGTTAAAGTAGTACAAATAATCTTTTTGGTTTGTCTGTATTTCCATGGGTCGAGTATTTAATAAATACTAATGGGGCTTGACTCAAATTCTAAAATAATTCAACTCATCCCATAAATTTTTCAGGCCAATTACCAAATAAATAGATTCCACTTGGTCCCTAAAATATTAAATAGTTTTAACCTAATTATCAAGCCTAATAAAAATCCATATTTCACCAAAATAAATTGAGAAATGATATTTGCAGTTATGGAATGTGTAAGAGTCACGCAATCTTTTTGGAAAAAATGAGTTAATATGAGACCCACATGAAAAAAATTAATTTTTTAATAATTGACCCAACTATTTTTCAAAGCAATTATGCGACGCTTACACACACTACGACTGTATATAGTATTACTAAAATAAATTTCGACGCGTGGACTATTCAGAATTTCTCGTTAAATCTCAAGTGGGCTTCCTAAACATATTAACCAAAAAAAAAATTATAGTACTCGGGCTTGGCCTAGGCTCAGTGGTGGGCCTAGGTGTTACAATAACTATTGAGTAGATAAGTTTGACTAAGCCATAACTTCTGTCCAGAGTTCTTTTGGTAGTCCTTTTTCCTTCAGAATAGTTATAGTCAAAATAAATATAGTACAATTATTTCTTTCAACAATTCCCTTTTTGTAGTGTGTAAGCAGGACTAAACTAATGTTTTATGCCATTTTCTATTCAATACTCTTGATGCCTTGGTCAAAGCAAAGAGTTACAAGCCTGTGACCATTTTTATTTTTACTAAGAGCCTTCTACCGAGGCGTGGTGTCCAAACTTGTTGCAGTTGCAGCATTCGATGTTCTTGGTGTTTCCATGACCATGTGTGGTCTTCCTCTTCCTCGGTTGCCTCCTCATTCTCGTCTTCTGGATATTCTATTTTTCTACTGAATTTGGTCAGGTTGTTGGTAACTTCCATGCCCCTACCTCTACAACGACTTTGGTCAGGGCTAGGTCTCCCTCGATTATTTAGTCATTTTTTACTCTAGTGCTTGTTCTAATATAGTAGAATTAGGATTTTTTTTTTTTTTTTTTTTTTTTGCATCCTTTGCTCATGCACTTGTAGAGAACCCATCAACTCCTGAATTGTAAAGCTTCTCCAGGTCCTTAGACTTTTCAATAGCTACAAATGCATGCTCAAACTTAGGTGAGAGAGAATGAATGACCTTTTCAATGACACGGATGCCATTAATCTTCTCATTGTTTCTTTTAAAAATATTCATGATTGTTAATAACCATGAGAAATAGTCGAACATGGTTTAGGACAAAAATGAACCATTAGATTGCCTATCTATATTTGTCATTGGACTTAGAGCACTATAGCTTAAAGAATAAGAGTCCCACCACAGATACAAAGGGATCTCACAAACTGATGTGACACTTGCCACGTCAGTTTTTTTTCTTTGAGACTCTAGAAATAATTTCTTGCAATTCAAGTGAAATAATTTTTTTAGACTTTAGATACGCCATGAAAACCTAGGAGAACTTCATGGATTAAAAACTAGTTAGGTTTCGGTTTGTTAGTATAGCCGATTTATGATCCGCTAAGGGAATGGAATGTCTTTTGGATTTTTTTGAGGCACTTACTATCATAATTAAAGGAAACGGATTGTACAATTAGATTTGTATGGTGTAATAAAAAGTTTCATAATTTAAGGGTGCCAAAGGGGCCAATCGGAGAACGGCTAGACGCTACATGGCGTCTAGCACGCCACATCATCAACTAGTTGTCACATCACCGTGTAGGATGTCCAAGGTAGCCTAGGAACACTAGGAAACCTCATGGATACATGGAACCATCACCACGCTCCATTTGGATCTTATTAACACATGTCATTCTTAGTACATGTGTAAGAAGATTGACTGTAAAAAAAAGCCAACCCCATACTCTCTTACAAAAGCCTAACTTACACCTTTTACACACACCATGCCCTCCACTTACCCCCTTGCACCACCCAAGACCAGCCCCATTAAATTTGAAGTTGAAACCCTAAAACCGATCCAACCTTAGCTCTCCACCCAATGGGTTTGCACTTTCCCATTCCCTCTTGACTTGATCCTCTTTACAAGCAACCCATACACCCCATTGTACCACCAACCCAGCTACATGGCCTGCCTTGTACCTCCCATGTTAGCCCCAAAAACTCCTCCCACATTAAAGCAAAATCGTGATCCCCTTCCTTACACAATTGGCCAAATTTAAACAACCAATCACCAAGGCTTTTGTTCACTTCAACAAGCAACCCTCTCATCACCCCCACGCCTTGCTTGACTAAAAACCATATATCTTCACCCTTAGTCATTTGTTTCACTTAGCCACACCTCATTCTCCCTCACTTAGCTTCCTCACTTGCACACATGATCACACAAAACACTTAGCATTTTGAGAGCAAAACCAAGAGGATGAGAGAGAAGCAAGGTGAAGCTAGGCATTTCTCTTGCTAATTGGCTTCGTAAGCTTACTTTTTCTCAACCTCTCCTCTTCTGTTTTGTGTTACTCTAAGTTATGTGTTCAATGGCATGCAAATAGGCCTAAAATAACACTTCGTGAAATTTAGGGTTATGAGGGTTTCAGTCATAGTAAGTTTCAAGCAATGGATGCATGAATTCTTAATTTCTAAGTTCAAAAACGGATGTAGAATAGAAAATACATGAGGTTTGTGAATTTGGTGAAATTTGAGGACCGACTATAATTATTGAAAATTTAGGGGCTTATTTATAAATTACAAAGATATAAGGGGCAATTTTGTAAATAATACTCTAAGTGTGTAGATTCTGAATTTTTCCTAATTAATGAGATTTCGTAAGCTTAGTATATCTCTCATTTCAGGCTGCTCAAGTTTTATACACAAGAATTTCTGTAAGTTAGCCTCTAACTTACTCTCGTTATGTAATAGTATGCTAAATAGTAAATTCCATGCAAGTGAATCATGTTTTATCTAGATTCTTGTTATAATTGCAATAAGCATATTATGTCATGTTTTCATATGTCATAAACATGAATAACTATCACATAGCACGAACATATGCTATGAAGCATACAAATCTTTCAATAAATTTTGAGTCAAGCAAGAAATGCTGAGTTTTTATCATGACCCCAAATGCTAAGATAAGGGATTATTTTAGTGGAGCTCACAAGTCCACTTTGGAGTGAATAAAAATGAAGTGAAATCTCCTGGGTTGACAAAGAATCGTCAACAGGATTCAAATGAGATCAAAAGATTACTGGAGCAAAGTCAAAAGACACCGAACATTATGGGTGCTAGTGACTCATGGCAATAGAAATACCATGAGATAAGACTCTAATGACGTACTCATAGCTAGTGGACAAACCTATGATGTGATGCATAAACCAATAGAAGCACATGGTTTATAGGGAATCGTGAGGCGTCCATTCTTTGCAAGAACAAGAATACGAATGAATAAAATCTGTTTATGAAAGCAAGTATGATATGAAGTATGAAAACTATGATGCCAATTATGTGACCCGGAGTGCTACTACTGAACTTGACTTAAAAATCTTTTTATTTTTCCAAAGGAAGCACTAAGTACAAAGATTCAATGTAATAAATAGAGTCGTTTTGTATTAAAATACTAAAATCGTAAATGAGAGTGTGAGGAACCCTTTACTAAAATTTCTCAAAATCTGTGCCATAAAAATCATAACTTAAAATCTTTGCACATGATCTAGGCCATTACCAGGCCTCCTTGGACTAAGTTCATCCTACAACTCTACCTTCACAAATATTTTGACCTGGGTGGTTTAAAAACATAAAAACAAACTAAAATGGGTCGATGACTCAGTAAGAAACTCATTATATCATAAACATACTTAACACAAGATTTTTATAAAATATTTCAAGCTGAGAATTAAAATCATAACTATTCATAAATATATTGATGACATGCATGACTTATTTATCTGAATTAATTGACTGATCTAATTTATCTAACTAATCTGATTGGCCAATAGACTTAACCCTCATGTGTGCAAGGTTGTGCACCAGCCCCATGTCTCGTGGTCACAAAAGGAGTCGCTGATAGTATTATGGCATACTATGGTAGACCAAATTTGAGTTTATGACTTGCACATCCATCCTAAAACTACATTGAAACCATGCATCCAAATGGTCATCTGATTAAATTGATTTGATCTTATCTTGCACTTGATCTTATGAAAACTTAAGCGTCTTATGTAACGTGAGATGCATTAGATGCATAATAGATACATAATTATAATATGCAAAATGAAACATGATAAATGATGTGCTTGTAAATATCATGACATGTGTGGTACGTAGACACTGGCTTAGAAAGAGCTGGCTTTAATAATAATATATATAACTAGCTAACGTATGTTCATTAATCCTAATTTATAATCAAGCTACTTACCTTACAGTGTTATTTCCTAAAAGTTTCGACACAAGATTGATCATAGTGTTGGACTGGCTATAATGTATGTTAATCTGGCCAAATTCGATAAAATCTTACAACAAAACTATCTTCTTGCATTATCTGGGTCAAAAAGCTTTGCATTGTGAATAAGGAAAATTGAACTGGAAACACTACTCCAAACGTAATAACTGCATAACGTTGATAATGTGATAGAGTAAAACAAAAACAAAAAAAAAGTGATAGAGTAAAATCAATTAGTTTTTTCATAATTGATGTGGGAAGCTTTTACATGCATTGACAATATTACAGAGAATGTTATGGCTAGAATATTATATGTAACATAACTCTATGAATGTGCCTAACATAAATCTACTTCTTTTTTCCAACCAAGTCCAAAGCAAACTCGTTGATCAAAGTTGTTAAGCACATTCTCTCCAAACTCGTAGATCTTGTTTAAAAATAAGGGTCACAATATGTCACACGACCTGTGAACCTAATATAAATACGACATGAAGTTAATGGGTTTGGATTTGACATAAATGGATTTGGGTTAAAATGGGTTGACCCATCAAGACACAATTAATAAATAGGTCAATAATGGTCAATCCACGATATCCTGTTTAAATTTTATTTTAAAATAACAATTTTATTATTGTTGGGTTGTAATATTGATATTTCTCAATATACTTATGTTTTTATTGTTGGAATTATAATTCTGAGCCTATGCTCATATTTGTTATTATTGGGTTTGTAATATTGATTTTATTACAGGTTAAAATCTGAAACATATTAATATTTTTTTAGTAGGTAGTCTTATTGTTTTTTGTAAAGAGATATTGTGCCTACTAATAAATATAGATTTTAACTTTTATGTGAGATTAAGTTCATCAAGTCAAATGGGTTATACAAGTTAGTTGAATACTTTTACATGAAACAGGTTAAAATGAGTTGTGTCGTTTTGAAATATTTCTAATTAATTATTAAACGTGTCAAAACGGGTGACACGACACTACCCGTTATTTAAATGGATCATGTTAGGGTTTAAATGTCTGGCTCATTTAGTTTAACAGGTCAGGTGGGTTTGGATTGACCCATATAATCGAATATAAATGACTTGACATGACACGAACATGACTCACAAATACGAAATGTCACCCCTAAGCTCAAGTTCCAAAGGCTCATCAAGATTTTCTACGTGCTTGTGTATTATTTCCCCTAGTTTGGTTAACTCGAAATCTAATTAATGCCACTATATAAGAAATTTTCATTTTAACTCCCGATATTATTCTCAAGCCATATATCAGCTTTTCATCATTTGGCATTGAAGGCTTAAACGTTAAAAATGATATTTGCAGTTATAGAGTGCGTAAGTCTCATTTTGAAAAATAAGATAATAACTATGACAAGTTATGACAAGTTAAATTCATAAAAATTTAATTAGAATAACAAGTAAAACTTAATTAAATCGAAAATTTTATGACAATAATAACATAATGCTCAATCTTTACGTGTTTTATTTTCTTAAAACAAAGAGTTAGTATTTTCTCAAATATTTAAGTTGTATATGATTTATAGCAAGACTAAGAATATATATGAACACAAACAATACTATTATTGTTTATATATACATATTTTAATAACTATGATGCTAGTAGACTTTCTTTCATCTTCAAAATGATTTTTAAGATCCAATTACGTATATTTTTTTTTTCCAAAAAATAGCTTGACTAGTTAAACATTAATTGTTATCTGGTGATCCATATAATAATAATTCACAGTAATGTCAAGCATGCATGAGAGTTAATATTAGCTTCAAGCATTTCAAAACACATAGCATTTAATTGAGTGTACTTTCATTATTATATATATACGTTGTTTGGGGGTTTCAATACTTCCGTTGAAATTCACGGCCTTGTTGAAATGGTCATCCGTCCCAATTTGCAATACAAACGTGTTATCATTCTTATATAATTTCAGCATTGACAGCATGTCTCTTAATAGGAAACCATGAAGTCGTTGTCGGCCAATCTAATATTATATATATTTATATGAAGAGTAAATGGTCAAAGCTCCGTTCATTAAAGTTTCGTTTAAATACAAGTCGATCGAGTTCAATTGATCTTGTCCTCAGTTACATTTTATTATCTTCACAAACAGTTCAATAATTTTTCGAGCAAGTTCAATCTACTTAACAAACTACTTATTTCTTACTAAATAATTAATTATATTATATCTGAGAACTTTATCTACAATTTTACAAAACAAAATTTGTATTTATGTAAATATCTCTTCGTAGTTTATAGGTGTGACGTTCATTTTTTTCTCAATTGGTCTCGAGTCTCGTCTTTGCGTTTTAAATCTTGAATTTGATTTTAAATTTAGCAAATGATTTTTAAATGGAGCCCAGTGTTTTAAAGTCTTCAAAATATTTTCATAAGTCCAAAATTATTTTAATGGGGTATTTTTAGTATTATTGAATCAAGCCTAATTTTTAAGTAAGCCTCTTTATATTTGTGGAGCCCCAAAAATAATATAGTTTTAGAAAATCATTTTATTTAAATGTTTTAGTTTTTTAAGAATATTATTGAATAATCATTATTTTATTTTATGTTAAAAACTCTATTTATTTAGATGTTTTTATCTCTCTTAGAAATATTTATTAAACTCAACATTTTATTTTATGATGAAAAATATTATTTTGGGATTTAGAAAACAAAGTTGAATTTCTAAATATAGTCTCATTTCATTTTAGTTTCATTTCTTTACTTCTTTTATTTTGTTTATTTTCATCCTATTTGTGTTTAATCTCCATCGTTGGATCTAGGTTAGGAACCCCTAGATTAGGGTTAGGATTAAAACACTAATTCCCTCATTTTCCCCTCTTCTCTCTCTTCCCCTTCTTCATGCGCCCCCCACCCCCACCAAGCTGAAACCCCAGCCCGTGACTCTCTCTTCTACCTCGCCTCTACCACGCCTCCGTTGTAATCTTCCATTGCCACCGCCAGCCACGCCACCTCAAGTGTCATGGTTGCCTTGTGGCTAGCGTTGAAGATTGCAGGGCAGTATCATTTATGAAGGTGAAAAGGGTTAGTAATGGAGGGAAGGAATTCGTGGGAAGTGGAATAATGGTATTAACAGAAGTGGGCCTTTTAATAAAACGGGGAGTTTTGGAACTGAAGTGATTGGGTGTCGTTCGGTGTGTAGAGCAGTTGTGTTTTGGGTAGACTGGGTTTAATGAAACGAAACATTTTGTAATTGTAATTTTTGTTGTAACATTTTATTCAGTGTTGTTTGCGTTTTGTTCTTCCATCACAACCTGCGAGTATATAAGCAGTGTTGTGGTTCTTTATCATTTGAACATTAATCATACGAAGGTTTAGTTTTTGGAGGTTGAGAATCCCTCGAAGATTCTCTGCAAGTTCATAATGGAATCTTGCTCATACATTCCCTGACTCGTGTGTTTTCCTGAGTTCTTGTTGATTATGGAGAGTGCTGTGCTTGAATTACAGTAAGTTACTTGAAGGAACCTTAGATCAGGCTGATAAACTTCCCTCTCCATTTCTCTCTAATCGCTTCTCCCTCCCTTCTCTCATTGTTCTTTCTTCTTCAAGTCGCACTAACCGAGTCTCGCGGCCAGCTCTGCCACCTCCTCCACCAAGCCTTGTCGCGACCACCACCTCTTCTCTCTCTCGGTCCACCATCGTACGTCTCAACCTCCCAAAGACTATCCTCCTCCTCGAATCTCACTCCCTTTGTTTCTCTCTATCTCTCTCGCGGTAACCACCCAATGATGTCGTGTGCCACCTCTAGCCACAGTCATCGCCACCCACAGCTACCTTCAGCACCACCAGTTACCAGCCATTGCCTTCTACTGCTTTCCCCTAGCCGTCGATGTTCCTTCTCTCTTGCCCCTTTGCAGAACCTTTTGGCTTCTCCCTCCACCACATGGCCATGCCGCCGCCACCTACGGCTAATCCACTGCCTCCCTCAATTGCACCACACGGCCTCACAGAGTCACTCCCCTAACCCAACCCCCAACACCTCCCTCAACCCTTGCCCAGCCATAAACTACCACCTTAGAGAGTGGGAATCTAGGCCAGCCATCACGACCACCATAGTCCCCTACTCCTTAGCCCAGCACCACCGTCTTGGCTAGCCTCCACCATAGACCCATCATTGCTTCTGCATCGAAAACAGAATGCTAAACCTACATGCTCAACCACTCTAGTCAATAGCAACACCCATAGTCACAGCAGTGACCACCTTGGCAACACCACAAACAGCCTATCCTTGCACATACGTAGCCATAACCACGAGACCACCGGATAACAAGTGGCACACATCAATTTCAACTACCGATTTAGGGTATATTTTCCATCCCTTACCTTTAGACTTATTATGTTTGCGAAGCTTAATTAGTATTGTGAAGCTGAAATTGAAACGGTGTTATGATGTGGCTGTGTAATTGAAGTGATGGGCATTATTGTGTAATTATGTTGTGGCTATAAGTTGTATGAAGTGACAGGGTTGTTGTACAGTTCTGATGTAGTTGGTGATATGACATTATACTATAAAGTGACGATGTTAAATGTGAAGTTTGTGATGTGGTTATGCTTTCTAAAGTGATGGGGTGTTTGTGCAATTCTGTTATGACTGTGTAAAGCTGTGATGTGATTGTGATGGGGCGGTTGTGCAGTGTGTTGTCGTTGGTTATATGGTAATGTGTTATGAACTTACGGGGTTAGATATGGATCACTGTCTAGTTTGGAAGGTGGTTGTGAACTATGTGATGTGATGGGATGTTGTGGAGTGGGAGATGTGGTTGGATGTTATATATGTCGTGTGAAGTGTGAAGTGTCGGGATAAGCTATGTAGTTGGACATGTTGTGTGAAGTGTTATGTTGGTTAGTAGGAAGCTTGTAAAAGCAAATGGGTGTTTGGGTAAACTATATATTGATCTTAGGTGATAAAGGGGTAGGGTACATGTGTAAATTGGTTAGACGCATGTGCCAGACAGATTTATCATATGTAATGGATATTCTGTCTTAAGCATGAGTACACGATATTTAAGCCTCAAGGTTAGTTGAAAATTGTGTATTATGCTTAGTTTGGATTATGATGAAGTGTTGATTAGATTGTGCATGAATGGAGGAAGAGATGTATATGTATTGACTAGGATTGAGATGTATAACTGGGTTGGTTCAAGTTATGCATCGGAAGGGATGATATGGTAGGAAAAGTATGATGAAGGTGATAATGTGTCTTAACCTTTAAAGTGAATTAAGGAGATTCACTTTAAAAGATAAAAACTTGATGTAGAATGCTATGTGTTGGAAAGGTGACCTCAAGTGGGTGACAGTTACTACCTTGAGACTTAAGAAAAGTGATAAAGAAAAGCATAGAGAATTGACTTGGATAATAGAGTATGTCTAAATGAAGGAAGTTTAATTAAATGGTAGCATTATGTAAGTTCTAAGTTTAAGCTACATATGCACTTGACAAGGAAATGATGTAAAGTTATGTATGCATGTAGGTTGTCATCTGGCATGCACATGAATGGACTGCATGAAATGAAAATAGCATAGAGTCCAGGTAAGTATTATGTTCATACTCTTATGGAGTTTTCTAAATGATATGAAATGAAAATGAAAAGCTTTTATAAAAAATATTCTTTTATGCAATAAAGGAAATAAAATTATGTTTTATGAAAGTATGTTAAATATTGATGTCTAAAAATATATATATGTAAAGGGCTTCTTTGGCAGTCCCTATTTATGCACCCAAAGTAATAGTTGTATGCATGTGAATAGATATTATATGTAGTATATATTGTCTTTATTTTTCCATAAAATTAAATGTTGGGTTTATGCTTGCTCTAAGAAATGACGTTTAAATGATGCGATGAAAGTGTATTTAAATGATGCTATGAAAGAAAGTTTAAACGATGCTATGAAAATATGTTTAAAGAATACTACGAAATGATGTTTACTGATGATGTTTATGCTTATGCTTTTAAATGATGTTTATGAAATGAAATGGACTGATGAATGAAAGAAATGAAAAGGAAAGGATTGAAAATGAATGAATGAATGAAAGGAATGAATGTTTTAATGTATGAAAATACATAACGATCATGACTGAATAAATGAATAATGGTACCAATGAATTGGGCATAATGCAATACGGGATAAGTAGTATTGGTATTGCATCTCGTGCTACCCCTGATTAAAAGGGATACCCAACCTGTGGTCACAGGTGAAATCCAGGTCCAAAAGACAGCTAACCCTAACACACGGGGGTAATAGTGTGTACCGGCTAAAGGAAAAGTGAAAAAAGTAGTTGAATGTATAAATTATTTAGTCTCTATATGAATAAATGTATGTTTTATAAGAAATGAAAATATTTTTAAAGAAAAACTCCACCTTGTAATGTTTTCAAAGAAAATGAATGTTTTATGTAAAGTATGGAGATTAATGTCAAATGCATGAATAAAAATTTATGTTTCTATATTTTTACAGTGTAAAGTAATCCTTACTGAGTATTTCACTTATTTTGTTTTGTGTATGTCACTCCCCCTTTCAGGAACTAAATGAATAAGAAACGTCAGGATAGATATGGCCCAAGGGAAGAGTGACAGAAGCCTAGGCCTATTTTATGTAATCTATGAAAGTCAAAAATTTTTTGTAAAAGGCATTTTTAATTCAATTTAATGATTTTTGCTGTAAAATCTCTTTTAATTTATAAACATGCTTTAATTCAAAATATAGAATATTTTACATCTTGGAAAGGAAATGGAAAAAAGTTTTAAAAGGTTCAATAATTCCCGTCTCATTTTCTAAAACTATTTATTAAAGTCCCACCATAAGGACGGGTGCTACAATAGTTAGATACAATATATCAATAATTATACCCATACATATTCAAGCAACACACGTTTTTAGGACTATGATTTACCCCTTTTTTTTTTATCTTTTTAAATATTTAACTTATTCACATATCTAGCATGAGAGCTATGGATGGGATCGTGTTTGAGTCACTAGAAGCCATCCATCAGGGAGCGGTTGAGTACTTCTCCGGTTTCCTCCAAGTTGATCCTCCCGTATTTTCCCAGACATGTCCTATCTTCTCTCGCCTGTTATTTCTGATGAGGATAATGGACGTATCGCTTGTATTCTGTCTATGGATGAAATCTTTGAGGCCTTGTCTTCTATTCCGTCTAACAGTTCTCAAGGTCCATATGGTTTTGGTGCTGATTTTTTTAAGAGCTGTTGGGATATTGTTAAAGAAGACATCTTTGAAGCTATTTCGGAGTTTTTTTCTCTCTAAGCAATTGTCTCGGTTCTATTCGGCCTCTTTTATTGTTTTGCTCCCGAAAGTTGATGTACCTACTGGGTTTGATAAGTTTAGACTGATTAGCCTTTGTTCAGTTTTCTATAAAATTTGTTCTAAAATTCTGGTTAATCGTTTGACAAGTTTTCTTCCCAGCATGATCTCCCTCGAGCAAGGTGCTTTCATTCCGAGACACAGTATTTTTGAAAATATTTTCCTAACGCAGGAAATGGTGCATTCTATCAATAAGAAAGCTCATGGTGGTAATATTATTCTCAAAGTGGATATGGCTAAAGCTTATGATCGGGTTGACTGGTGTTTTCTTTTGGAGGTCCTTCGCACTTTTGGCTTCTCTTCTTAGGTTTGTGATTTAATTTGAGCTTGTATCTCATCTCCTTAGTATTCCGCTATGATGAATGGAACCCATAAAGGTTTTTTTCAGGGAGGTCGTGGTTTGCGACAGGGGGATCCTCTTTCCCCTTTTCAGTTCATTATTCTTCAAGAAGTCTTTTCTAGACTCCTTAAGAATAGTGTTGTGAAAAAAAGATTTGGTCAATTTTCACAAGCCATAGGAACGGTTCAAATTTCGCACCTTCTGTATGCTGATGATGTGGTAATCTTCACTAATGGTAGCATGAGATCTATTCAGGAACTCTTGTCTATTTTTCATAAGTATGAGACTTGGTCTAGCCAGAGTATTAATAGAGAGAAGACTGCGGTTGTTTTTTCTCAAAAAATCCCTTTGAGTTGTAAGAGAGCTATTAAGCGTATGACTGGGTATTTAGAAGGTTTTTTCCCTTTCAAATATCTAGGAGTGCCTATTATTTCAGGGAGGCTCAAGCAAGTTCACTTGGAGGAGATGGTTATAAAAGTCCATAATAAAATCAGTGGCTGGAAGATGAAGCTTCTTTCTTCTGGAGGTCGTATTATCCTTCTGAGGCATGTGCTCTCAAGCATGGCACTTCATTTTTTTGTTGTCCTTCAGGTTCCTAAATTGATTATTAAGGAACTGCACTGCTTAATGAGTACTTTCTTTTAAGGAGAGGCTAGTGGGAAAGGTAAGAAAAAATGGGTAGCTTGGAAGAACATGTATCTTCCAGTGAATGAAGGTGGGTTGGGTTTGCGCCATCTTGATGATATGTAGAAGGCTTTGCACATGAGGTTTGCTTGGAATTTAATCCAAGGTAATTCGTTATGGGCTCAGTTCTTCAAAGATAAATATGTGGGCTCTAAACCTTGGATTCTTATTGATGCGAATAAAGGCACGAGATTCTGAAAAATGATTGCTAAAAGTATTCCTTTGGTCCTCAATAGTTCTAAGTGGTGACTTAGGGAAGGCATTCTTTTCTTCTAGTATGATAAGTGGCGGGATCTGGGTCCCTTGTTTTCTGATCTTCCAGTGGTTGGTAGCCCTTTACTTAAAGTTAAGGACTGTCAACTATCTAATTCTTGGGATGTGGACTTCTTGGTTAGTTTGGTGGGTCCTAATCATGTGCATGATATTCCGGATTCTTTAGCGGGTTGCAAGGGAGGTTCGGATGTTTTGGTATGGACAAAGCAAGATAGTGGTTGTTTCTCTACAAAATCTGCGTGGGATTGTATCTGTATTTGGGGTTCTACGATGAATGGGCATCCTTGGATGTGGCATAATTTTCTCCCTTTGAAGGTTTCAGTTTCTATGTGGAAGGCTTGGCATAATGCCTTAAGTGTGGATGATCGTCTCTGTCGTGTAGGGGTGCCGATTGTTTCTAAGTGTGATTGCTGTGATGCTGGTACTTATGAGGATCAAAATCATGTGTTGTTTGGAGGGGATTTTGCTATGTAGATTTGGCGCTATTGTGGAGCTATCTTTGGGTTATCGCTTCATGGTACTTGGAAATAGTCAGTGGCCCTTTGGTTTCATCGAGCATCTTCCTCTACTCAGGTTGGTACTATTGTGGGCCTTCTTCCTTCTCTTATTTCTTCGCGTCGTAGATGTGTTGCTCGCATGGAAGGTCGTCTTGAACCTTTTAATTTGGTTTGGCATTCGATTGTTTATGAGATTCACGCTATCTGTCAGGGCATTCACAAAGTTTCAAATTGCTCTAGGAAAGATTCTCAGATTTTACAATCCTTGCTTATCTCGCCTCTTGTTCTGCTAAGGCGATGCTCAAGGTTGGTGGTCTGGCGCAAACCCCCTCATGGTCATTTTAAGGTAAACACTGACGGTAGTAGTCTTGGGAATCTTGGGCCGTCTGGGGCGGGTGATATTATCAAAGATGATTATGGTAATTTAATTCATGCATTTACCTTTCCTCTTGGGATTGGTTCGAATAATAGGGCAGAATTATTAGCATTGTTGCATGGCCTTAAAGCTTGTAAAGCTTTGAGAATTGGTTATGTGGAAGTTGAACTTGACTCACAAGTGGTGGTTTCATGGTGTAAACAACGGCGATGTGGGGTTTGGTATCTGGAGGATTTTTGGGAGGAGATTCTTGGTCTTTTGGAGTCGATAGTCTGCTTTGTTTGTCATGTATTCAGAGAAGGTAATAAAGCTGCTGATTATCTTGCTAAGTATGGTTCGCTTGGTCATTGCGTGGAGCAGCAAGAGATTGAGGAAGTGCCGAGTTTGCTGAGAGGTCTAATCCGCTTGGACAAGCTGGGTATTCCCTCGTTAAGCTGTCGTTAATCTTTCCTGCCTTTTTTGTTTGTTTTTTAGGCTTGTTAAGTTTTTTTCTTGTTTTGTTGTTTGTTTGGCTTTAGGCTTGTTAGTTTTTGTTTTGGTTGTTTGGTTTATTTTGACACTTGGTTTTGGGTTAGTTTATAGCGTTTGTCATGTAAACCCCCAAGTGTTTTGATGTTACTATGGTATTCCTCCGCCACAAGTGAGGGCTGATTAATAAATTTGGGATGGGGCCACTATGTGTGTTGCTACAAGCTCTTTTTAAAAAAAAAAAAAAAAATTCACATATTCACATTATAATTTTAAAACAATATTATAAAACATAACAAATACAAATTTATTCAATACAATACCAATTAAGTTATAGAAGTTGGGCTAGATTTTATCTTCGTTGTATCATATATCTAAGAATTGATCTTAATTTTAAGTTCTTCGATAATGCATTTAATAGATGATTGAGTCGATCTCGAATGACTTATTGAATAGTGTTATTTATCTACAACCCCAATAATAGTTGAATTTGGTACAACTATGAAAACAAAATTTAAATACAAAATAAACAAGAGTTGTCTGATCCTATATCAGAGCATGTAGGGTTGGGCAATGAGGGCCTATTCCACCGCACGTAGGGTACTAGGCAAACAATTCGTCTAATTTTTCGAGTGAGAATGATGGGTTAAGCTCTTTTTAACAAAGTAGGACAGGGTGCAAGTGGGATATTCACCCTCCCGGACATCTGCTTGTTCGCCGCATCTCACCTTCACTTCTCCCTTTTCTTCTCCCAATCTTTCCTCTTCTCTCTTCTTCTTCATCTCCTTTTCTTCTCCTCCTTCTTCTCCCAGCCTTTCCTCTTCTCTCTTCTCACTTTCTCTCCTTCATCTTCTTCTTCCCGTCTTCCTCTCCCTTGTGTTGTGCACAGTGCACAAGTAGCGAGTAAGTCTGACGCCATGCTTCTCTAGTCGCGAACCAGAAACTCACAGCTTCGTTCTATATTTTTGAGTTTATTTTGGTTCAACTTTTTGTTTGATTTTGGTAGGTTGACCTGTCATTGTTTTGGTTTAGTTTGAATCTAGAAGGTACGGTAGAAAAACATGTTTTATTGGTGATTTCATTGTCATTTAGGAATGGAAGGGCGGTCTGTGACCAACCGCTCATTTTTCTCTCGATTAGTCATGAGTCTCACCTTTGCATTTTAAATTCTAAATTTTTGTTTTAAATCTTGTAGATGATATTTAAATGGAGCCCAGTGTTTTAAAGTTTTTGAAATATTTTAAATGTTCAAATTTATGTTAAATGAGGTAGTTTTAGTGTTATTGGACCAAGCCTAATTTTAAAATATATTCTTGGAGTCCCGAAAATAATATAGTTTTAGCAAATCATTTTATTTAAATGATTTTATTTCTTTAGAAATATTATGTAATATTCATCATTTTATTTTATGTTAAAAAGCTCTACTTATTTAGATGATTTTATTTCTCTTAAAAATATTTAGTAAACTTCATCATTTTATTTTATGATGAAAGATTATATGTTTAGAATCAAAGTTGGATTTCAAATTAATCCAATAGTATTTCTATTTTAATTCTGATTTTTAGTTAACTTATTTTCAGTGTTTAATTTACACTATTAGATCAATTTTGGGACCCCTAGATGAAGGGTTGAGATTAAATCACAAAACCCTAATTCTCCCCCCTCCCTCATTTTCCTTTTTCCCTCTCTCTCCTCTCCACCGTACCTAAAACCCTAGGGGCACCGTGATCGCTACCATCATGCACCTGAGGCCTCTCTCTTGCACTCCCTTCTGTTCCTCTTGGGCTCAACCCCTTTCTCCTCCCAGCGCCGCCACGATGCCAACAACACCACCTTGGGCCACCACTCAACGCCAAGCAACCACCACGCACCCAGCCCTTTCCCCTCTTAGACCCACAGCTCTCTCCCTCTCCTCTATTTCTCTCTCTGCCACGGCCTCCCCACTGTCGTGTGTCGCCTCCAGCCATGGCCTCAGCCACCCACGGCACCCTGATCACCAGCCCCTAGTCCCTAGGCCACTAGCGTCCATCCTAACCTCCCCATAGTAGGACTTTCCTCTCGGCCTTTCCACCACCATCCACGGCCACCCCTCTCTATCTTATTTCTAGATCTCCTCAGCCACCATGGTCCACTGCTCCTCAGCCCAACACCACCGTCCTTGGCTTGTCAACACCCCATCACTACCCCTTTCACTACTTTGGAAAGCCACGATAACCCACCCATAGCCGCCAAACCCTAGCTCCAGCCCCTCCAAATCAACCCTTGTTTTAGGCACGACAATGACCACCAAGGGGTAGTCACAACCCAAACTAGTGGCTTTTGACACCATGGGACCTTGCCGGATAGTAAGTGATGCAATGTGCCAATCCTAACGCATGGTATAATTCCTATAACTTTCCTTCGATAGTTATTTAATTGTAAAGATTGATTGGTGTTGTGGACCGTGCTGTTGTTGTGAAGTGTGTGGTGTTATGAATTCTTAATTGTGTTGTTGTTGTGATGTGCTATGTGACATGTTATGAAGTGTGGGATGGTTGCGTAGTTGTGGAGTGTTTTGTGGATGGTGATTTGAAATGTTGCGAATTGTGAGTGGTGCTCTATGGATTAGTTTGTATTGTGGTTGTGCGTAGTGTGAAGTGACGAAGTTGTGCAGTTGTGACGTAGTGTTGGTATGGCTTGATGTTGTGAAGTGTTGGGATTAAATGTAGACTTTTTCTATGAGAAGAATGGGGTGATTGAGTAGTTGTGCAGTGGATAGGATCAGGTGGAGTTTGGATGTGGTTGGAAATTGTGTAAGTGTTGGGATAAATGTGTATTCTGTGAAGTGGTATGATGTCAAGTGAAGTGTAAGGATTATGAAGGTTAGGGAAGACTGTGAAGCGTGATGATTTTATGGGTTTGGGTTGGAGGTTAGTGTCGGGTGTATGAAGCTTGTTTATACAAGTTGATGTTTTAGTGGATTATATATTGATCTTATGTGATAAAAAAAGTAGGGTACATTTGTAGGTTGGATGCATGTGCCAGACAGATTTACAATATGTAATGGATAATCTATCTTAAGCATGAGTGCATGATATTTATGCATCAAGGTTGGTTTAAAGTTGTGTATTATGCTTAGTTTGGATTATGATGAAGTTTTGATTAGATTATACAATGGATGGTGGAAGGGATGTATGTATTGACTAGGGTTGAGTTGTTTAACTTGGTTGGTTCAAGTTATGCATCGGAATGGACGATTTGGTAGGAAGAGTATGATGAAGGTGATAGTGTGTCTTAACTTTAAAGTAAATCAGGAAGGTTCACTTAAAGGATAAGAACTTGAAGTAGAATGCTATGTGTTGGAAAGGTGACCTCAAGTGGGTCCCAAGCTATGGATTTGAGAATGTAGAAAAGTGATAAAAAAAAAAGTATAGAGGATGGAATTGGATAGTAGAGTGTGTCCAAGTGAATGAAGTCCAAGTCAAGAGTAGTTTATGTATTTGTTAAGTTTTAGTTACTTATACACTTCAGGAAATTTAATGGTGTTAAGGTTACGTATGCATGTAAGTTGTCATCTGACATGCGCATAAATGGACTGCATGAAATGAGAATGACAATGAGTCTAGCTAAATATTATGTTCATACTCTTATAGTGTTTTTTAAATGATATGAAATAAAAAGAAATGTTTATCTTTATGATGATTTATGAAATGAAATGAAATGATGTTTTATGAAAGTATGCTAAGTATTAATGTTTAACGGTATATATAAATAAAAACTGTAATACCCAGCTCCTTCCTTCCTTCTGATGTAAGCAATTACATCTGATGCGACAGCCCGCTCTTTCTCTCTAGTGTCCAAGAGCCTCGTTTTGCGTGCCAGACCCCGATGGCGTGTTTTTAAAGATACTACGTAATTTCTAAAGTTAGCTTTGTGTTTTAAAGTTATGTATATTTTAAATAGAATATTCTCATCATTATTGAACTAAATAATATTTTAAATAACTAAATTATAATATCTTTGAAGAGCTCCAAATATATTATAATTGTGGAAATCATTTTATATAAATGATTCAAGTTATTTAAAATATTACATGATTTAAATAATGATAGAATCTTTAAATTAATTTAATGGTTTTATTCTCTTAAATATGTTAACTAAGACGTCATCATTTTATAAATGATGAATGAATATTATTTTAAATAATATTCTATCTTTATTCCTCTCAGTGCTTTTAATTAAATAAACGTTTATGCGTTTTCAAATCAGTATTTAAGGGTCATCGTGGGATCATTTTATAGATCCCCAGAGGATGGATTTTAGGATAAAACTCCAGCCCTTCTCTCTTCCCCCTCACTTTTCCCCAGCCATCTCTCTCTCCTCCCTCTCCCTCTTGGCTTGCTCTGCACGACACCACCTACGCTCGAACTACTCCACTGCCCAGCCCGGCGCCGCCATGCGCCGGTGAGCCTCACCTCTACCACTGTCGGCATCCCCTCCCTCCGGCGAGTCTCCCTGCACTGGTCTCCCTCTCCCAAGCTCTCTCCTCCTCTCCCTCGGTAGTGCACAACCTGAATGGGCTTGGAGTCCACTGCACCACCGTACACCATCCTCCAGCGCCACCAGTCCCATGGCAACTCCTCCAACCACCGGCCACCTTCCTCCAGCGAGCTCAGCCTCCTCCATGCAACCACCTTCTCCCTCATGCACGTACACAGCTCACCCATGCACGAGTTCGCTGTGCGAGTCCGTAGCGCTGCCGTGCGAGGCCACCTTGGCCACCGGACACAACCATGAGCCTCCCCAGGTCTCCCCCTTCCTCCTCTCATAGACCCATGACCGGATGCCCCCTCCTCCACCTCCCGGTGTCCCTCTCTCTCACGCACTGGTTTTACACCCTCCACCGCTGTACGCCATCACCCACGGTGGGTGACCACCCTCTCCAGCACCCTCAGGCCACCACGAAGCCAACCAGGCCACCCTTGGCCCCGATCTGTCCCCCATGCACGCACACTCTCTCTCACTCTCCCACGGCCTCTCCTTCCCTCACCGTGCACGGCCAGCCCCTTTCCACCACCGTGGACAGTCGTACTGCCACCACCGAGCCTCCACGGCTCCTTCGACAATTTCCCTTAGCCTAGCCCAAGCCTAAACCATGACTTTATGTGGTGGTTAGCCACTGTCCACGTGATGGATAGTCAGTGCGCATGACTGACTGCCACTGCACACGACTAGATCTGTTGTGTTACGCTCCTTGCCACCATTATCAAGGCCACTTTAGGCCCTTTCAAAACCACACCTAGCTATCCAAACGCCTAAACAGTCACTGTACGCGGTGTAATAGCCACCCCATACGTTCCTTTCGACGTTATTGCTGTGACGGCTAGCGAGCGACACACTGGTTATCCCGTCGATGGTATAACTCTCTATCCCTTGCTATTTATATTACATGCTAGTTGGTTGGTTAGGCTGTGGACAGTGCTGTTAGTATTATAGGGTTTGCTATGTAGTATGATGATGTGATGGGCTGTGATGTGAAGTGTTGGGCGTAGTTGGGATGTGTGTTGTGTAGTGTTGTGAACTGTACTATGAAGTGTGGTTGCGGTTTGTGTGCCATAGTGGTGATGTGGCGTAGTCTTATGAAGGGAGTACACATGGAATGTACTCCATGTGGTAAAGCGACGCACCATATGGCATGTGTGCCATAGTAGTGATGTGGCGTAGCATGTGTGAAGGGAGTACATGAGGAGTGTACTCCATGAGGTGCAGCGATACACTATATGGCGTGTCGCGAAGATAAGGGTGATTGCGTAGTTGATGGGAAGAGTTTGATGTATGGTGTCGGGAACTGTGGAACAGTATCCCAAAGTAGCTGAGATATGGCTGTAGTCTAAGATGACAAGTGTTACCGTATAGTCGGCTTATGGTCGGGAGTAAGTGCGAAGTGGCTAGAAAAGTATCAGAATAGTGCAGCGAAAGCATGATTGGGCAACGACATGAAGTGACGTGGCCAAGTAGAAGTCATGCGGTGTTGGGTTAGGATGTATGTGAGGTGACGTGACAGGGTCACGGTGTAGCTTGGGATTAGTCTCGAGCTATATGGCATGACGTAAGGTTTGTTCATGAATGAAGTCCCATCGTGTCAAGTATTGGGATGAACTATCATGAGGTATGGCTAGCATGAAGAGTCGTGCTAGCCGGGTAAGAGAAGGTTGGTATCGGAGTATGGCACTTGTCCATACGAGCCTGTGACCAATGTATTAAATGATGGTCTTAAAGGATAAAGGGGTAAGGTACGTGTGTTATCTGGTTAAATGCACGTGCCGGACGGATTCACCATATGTAATGGGTAATCTGTCCTAAGAATGGTTACACGGTGCTTAAGCCTCAGAGTGACTTGGAGCCGTGTAACATGTATGGATGGTTATGAGAAGTAGAGTGAGCTAAGATACATGAGGGTAATGATGAGGGTACTATCTAAGAATGGGATGCGTGACTTAGTCAGTCTAAGTCATGTGTAAGAACGTGGTTAATGAGAAGGATGAGACAGAGGTCTTATCCTAGTAAGGGACACGTAAGGGCACGGGATAGAATGAGAGTATTCTAAGTAAAGCATAGTTCTATTTCTAGTTCAGTTGCTGATGCACTAGATAGAGAATAACGTTAAAGTTATGTATGCATGTAGGTTACCATCTGACACGTGCATGAATGGACTGCATGGTATGAAAGTAGCATGGAGTCCAGGTAAGTGTTACGTTCATTCTCGTCTAGAGTTTTCTAAAATATGTAAGAAAAAGAAAAAGAAACGTTTTTTTCCATAAAAGATGCTTTACGAAAGGACACGAAAGACGTTTTTAACGAAAGCATGCTAAGTATTGAAAGGTATACGTATGTACAGCCCCTCCTCGACGGTCCTTTTTTACGCATCCAAAAATATTAATTGTACGCATGTAAATGGATAACTATACGATGTATCTATTGTACGTATTTTCTAAAGAAAAGAAAGGAAGCGTCGAGGCCTATGCGCCGAGCTCCAAACCGATGCTTTGACCGACGCGAAGAAAGTGTGTTAAAACTGGTCCCTAAGAATTAATGTTAAAATGTCCCTAAGAACTGATGTTTTACTGACGCCACGAAAGATAATGTTTAACGATGTTTTTCTCATGAAAGAACTATTAAATGAAAAGAAAAGATGATGCTCATGTTCTGCTCAAAGATAGAGTAGAAATGAAATGAAATAAAAACGTCGGCTCTTTAGAACTGACATGAAATGAATGAAAGCATGAATGCATGAAAATACCTAACGGCCATATGAATGAATGGAAAGGGGTACCCAATGAATGAATAGGTAGATTGCAATGCCGGGTAGTAGTATCTAGTAGTGTACCCAGTGCTACACCCTAACGGAATGAGATTCCAACCCGTGGCCATAGGTGAATCCATTGGCCCAAAAGGCCACTAACCCCAGCACGGGGGCGTAACAACGTGCACTGGCTTATGAAAGTGAAAAGAAAAGAATGTATGAATGCATGACACTCTTTAAGAAATGATGGCAGTGACGGGGTCAATGTTTTATGAAAAGAAAAGTATGTTTAAATATGAAAACCCCCGTCCACTGATGTTTACGAATGAAAGCATGTATGCATGTACGTATAGTATGTATGGAGTGATGAATGCATGAATGAAAACCTACGTTACTATATTTTAACGGTATGAAGTAATGCTTACTTAGTATTCGACTCATTTTAATTTTTATGTGTGCCCCTCCCCCTACAGGAACTGAATGAGCGGTACACTCAGGAGGGACACGGCCAAAGAGGAAGAACACGGAAGTCTCAGCATGGGTATTTCAAATGTATGAAAGCCTTTTTATTTTAAGATTTATGTTTTTTGCTGTAAACCTCTTTTATTATAAAAGTATATTTTATTTTATAACATAGAGTCTTGCACCCTAGAAAGGACAGTAAAAGGTTTTAAATCGAATGGTAATTCCCGTCATCCTTTACTAAAATATTTTGTAAAAAGACCCACCTCAAGGACGGGCGTTACAAAAACCCTGTTTGGCAACCCCTATTTATGCACACTATGTAATAGTTGGATCCATGTGCATAGATGTTATATGATGTAGCTAATGTCTTTAGTTTTCATGAAATGAATTGTGAGGTTTATGCTTGATGTTTTGAACTGATGTTTAAATGATGTTTAAATTTATGATTTTAAATGATGTTTATGAAATAAAATGGACCGATGAAAGGAATGAATGAAAAGGAAAATACTGATTTAATGAAAGGAAATGAAATGAATGAATACTTTAAAGTATAAAAATACGTAACGGCCACGATTGGACAAATGAATGATGTACCAATGGACTAAGTAGATTGCAATGTTGGGTAAGTAATACTGGTAGTGCATCAAGTGCTGCCCCCTAACTAAAAGGGAATTCCAAAAAACCGCTAACCCCAACACACAGGGAGTAACAGTGTGTAAGAGCCAGATGAAAAGTGAAAAGAGTAAATGAATATATGAATTATTTTTACTTTCCTTATGAATTAATGTACAAGGTGTGGGAACCTTTTATGAAATGAAAACCATTTAAAAAAGAAACCCTACCTTGTAATGTTTTCAAATGAAATGAATGCTTTATGTAAAGTATGTAGAGAAATGATGAATGCATGAATGAAAACCTATGTTAGTATATTTTTACAATATGAAGTAATATTTACTGAGTATTCGATTCACTTTAGGTTTTATTTATGTCCCTCTCTCTCTCAAAACGAGGAATAAGCGTTAGGACAAACATAGCCCAAGGGAAGTGTGACAGAAGCCTCGACAAGTTTTGCACAATGTATGAAAGTCATTTTTGTAAAAAGACTTTTAATTTAATTTAATGATTTCTGCTACAAAACTATCTCTTGGATTTATAGAGTAGATTTTTAGTTTTAAACTTAGAATTTTTCATATCTTGGGAATGAAAGGGAAAAAGTTTAAAAAGGGTCAGTAATTCTCGTCTCATTTTCTAAAGTCCCACCACAAGGACGGACATTACAAGGTCGATTCCTGCCCCCAATATTCATTTGCTTATTGTTAGTGTAGATAATAATAATCCACTTCAATTGGTTATTACCTCAACCTTGGATCATATCAAAACTATAGATAAGATAAATTTGAGTAACATAACTTCTACTATAGAGATCATCATCCAAACTCAAGCATATCACTTAAATAATTCTCTGTTATCAAGCTTATCATTCTCATATCTCCTCTTATCCTAGCTCTTATCTGCTTTTGCAAAATTCATGTTTTGTATATTTATTGCTTAGTCATATATGTATCTTATGATCAATATAATTTATAAATATCAATGCAACGTATATGTTTTTGGTGAAGTTATCCAAAATAGTTTTCTCCATGTATCTAGCGCACCAGCAACCTTACCCTCTTTCTCTTACTCTCCTTCAACCACTACCTCTGCAAACTCCCACTAGCAGTCACCTATAGAACCTCATGCTCCAATAGTGCAAGAAGAAGTACCATGTAGAGCCAGCACCTACAACATCCTCAACACCCTTTGCCTCCACCTTTACTGATGCACCCAACTCTTTGTCCAACACTTATTCCTCCTCTCTTTTTTTGCTGAACACACCACTTCTATATGCTTTCACACCCAATGCTTACAAGCTCTCATGAAGAGGCCACTTTTAAGTCATTCTTTCCATACTCTCTCTTCTACTACACAAAACACCCTTATAAGGCCCTCAATACCTAACTACATTAGAACCCACATACTTTACCCAAGCCAGCTACTCACCTAAGTCGTGGAAAGCTATGTGATGCTGGGCCAGAATATAAGAGTTTATTCTGGCAGCTGGCTAAGCAGCGGAAGCTATGGATTGAGCTTGAGAAAAAATGCAAACCAATATAAAATTCTAAGATAAAATCTTAGATTATGATTCTTTTTTTTTTTTTAATAAAAATCGAATATATCTTCTGAAACTCACAACTCGGGTTTAAATAGCTAAGAAAAAAAAAGGCAAAAGTTTAATTATTGCCTAAAATATAAAAGACGAAATAAAGTAAATATCCTACTAAGATCTCACCAAAACCTAGAATAAGATATATCCTAAAAATGACAATTACCATAAAGGAAAAAATAACTTAAAATGGAAAAAATAACATAAACGATGACTCGGAAGAAAAAATGATTGATTTTGAGGTTGAAAAAGAAACCACCAAGCATAGCTTTAGTGACCACGTTGTGCTACTACAAGAAAAATGAGCTTTTGTGACCAATTTATTATAACCAAAAGATTATTTGCAATCAACTTTAGTTACAAATGGTCATTTCGCTGGAATTAATTGGTCGCAAATAAGCAATTTTCTTATAGTGCGCACCAAAGATCTTTTTCCGAATTAGGGTCATATGCGAGATTCTGATGCTCGTTACCAAAGTTATTGCCATAATACTGATGTGTGCGCAACATCACTCCCTTTTTCCTCACCCAACTAAGGAATGTTGACCTTTCCTCGCCGAGCAGAGGAATCTTCATCATGTTCCTATAGCATAGTGATGCAGGGGATCCAAGTAACACATCTACTGCTGTGGATTAGATTAACATCCAAACTCAAGCTTATCATTTGAATAACTTTGCACCTGGATAATTAATTGTATTATCAAACTTATGATTCTCTTATCTCTTGCTATCTTGGCTTATATAAATATATATATGTTTTAAATTTTCAAGCTTTCGTTTATATTTGTTGCGTAGTGTTGTTTGTACCTTATCACTAATATAATCTATAAATATCAATACAACCTACACAACTCAACCAAAATAGTTTCCTCCAAATACTTATCTTTATTTTTTCTTTCACCCATATGACGGGGACATACGAACTTTTGTGGGGCAGATCTACATGGGGTCTAGGGAGGAGATCACTACTATTCGTGTTAATATAAGTTGATTAACAACCCTAGGAGCATATATATGTAGTCCAAGTCCAAATTTTATCAATAACAAAATTGTCATCATGAATATCATCACAGGTTTGATGAGATTAAACACTCATTCTAAACAAGGCAAACTTGATCTGACTTTAAACAAACAAATTTTAAAGATCTCAATTTTATTATTTAGCGAGAGTACATGAATATTATGATAAATAATTATAATGAGCTAGCTAGCCCACCATGAGTTCTTTCCCAAAGAGTTGTTATTCAAAAAAAGTAAGAAGAACTCATCTAGGGGCGCATCTAAGCCAAGTCCGAAGAGGCACAATGTTTTGGCCAAAGAGACATGATGCTTGGGCTAAAGAGACACCATGCATGGATTGAACAGACACAATGTATGACGTGGGCCGAAGAGGCACCACGCATGGGGTGAATTGGTCCTTGTGAAGACCCACTTCGATGGTCCAATACTTCAAAATAAATTCAACTGAAATGTTGAATAGGTGTTTCGAATCAGTGACGTCCCTTGGGGAAGAGAGGTGTCCAACCACTTGACCAGATATGTTCCTTGGTCTCTAAATGAAACAAGATGGCCTTTAAACTAAGGGAAGAGATGTGTCCAAACACTTGACCATGCATGTTCTTTGGTCTCTTAATGAAACAACATGACCTTTAAACTATAACTACCAGTTGAAAAGTCATAAATTAAAAGTTGTGATCTTTCATGGTGTCACTTCATTCTCTATAAATAGAGGATGATCAAGACCCTCAAATTTATCCATTCCATTCTCCTATATTTTTAGTGATCACTTACACAATTTTGTAGAGAAACTCTGTAGGAAAATTTTCAGAACTTTTATCTGCAGTTTGTGATTTTGTTGTATCCTGGAGGTGAATTGCTTGTAACCCGATATCAAACTCTTTCTAGTGGAAGCAATTATCACCTTAAAGATAGTGTTTTACACACTTCAATGTTGCATTTATTTTTTCATATTACTGTATTTGTACAATTTTCTTCAATAATTTTAAGGTGATAATCACAATGGAATCAAAATCTGATATGGCGAGTTTCAAGATGATGAATCAAGACTTTGTCAAATTAGACAGGTTTGGTGGAACAAATTTTATTCGTTGGAAAGACAAGTTGATGTTCATTCTTACTATATTGAAGATTTTATATATTTTGGATTTGAACTTGCCGGTACTTCCAAAACTCAAATCTGATAATAATAATCAAATCAAGGTGGAACGCAATAAACGCGAAGAAGATGAAGTGGTATGTAGAGGACACATTCTAAATACACTTTTTGATCATCATTACAACTTGTTTACATCAATCAAGTCACCAAAATAGATTTGGGAGGCATTGGAATTCAAGTATAGAACCGAAAAGCAAGGCATGGATAAATTCATTATTATGAAATATTTTGAATTTACAATGAATGATAATACTTCTTTCATGGATCAAGTCCCTGAATTGCAAGTTTTGGTGAATAAACTTTGAGATCTTAATGTTGAAGTTTCTAAACTCTTGCAGGTAGGGGTTATTATTGCCAACCTTTCTTCAAGTTGAAATAACTATAGAAAGAAACTTATGCACACAACATAAGATTTCACTATAGAGCAAATTCAAAAACATTTACAAATTGAAGAGGAAACTCGAATTCGTAATAAGAAATTATTTTCTCAAAATGGCTCTAATGTGAACTTTGTTGATGAGAAAAATAAGTTTCAAAGGTAATTTTGGAGGAAATAAAAGAAAATATAATGATTTTTTCAACAATAGTGACAAGTCCAAGAAAATAAAAATTTATTACAATTGTAGAAAGAATGGGCTCTTTTAAGTGTGAGTGCAGGTACAAGAAGAAATACAAGAAAGAAAGTGGCATTCCCAATTATGCAAATTTGATCGAAAATAAGATTTCAAAAATTGTGGTCATGGTCTCCGAAATGCAAATTAGCATGATTCCAGAGTTAAACATAGCTACAAAAATCTAGTCTTCTGATTGGTGGTATGATTAAGGCACCACCATTCATGTTTGTAATCAGAGATGTCAACTTAAAAATTATGAAGATGCAACAGATGGACATGTAGTACTATTGGAAAATTAGAACTCTGCAAAACTTGTGAAAAAAGGAAATGTGGAACTTCAGTTCACTTTTAGGAAGAAACTTATTCTTACCAATATTCTTCATGTCCCATGAAGAAAGAAAAATTTTGTATCTGCAAATTTTCTTTATAAGAAGGGTGTTAAGAACGTAATTGAGTCTGATAATGTAATTCTTTTCAAGAGGGAGTGCTTGTTGGAAAATGATACTCTTGTCATGATGGCATGTATAAACTAAGTATTAATAAAATAAGTTTTGATTTTGGTATATTGTTGAGTCTTCTATTTTGTGGCATAATTGTTTAGCACATTTGAAGATTAAATATTTGTGACATAATTGTTTAGCACATTGTTTAGAACTTGTAGATTCTGATATTTGTGAACTAAATAGTATTTTAACTAGAGGAGGCAATAGATATTTTATTACTTTTATTGATGATTTCTCAAGATATACGTATGTATACTTAATGAAAAGTACAGATGAGGCCTTCAATATGGTCAAATCTTATAAGTTTGTTGTTGAAAATCAAAAGGAAAAGAAAATTAAGATACTTCGTAATGATAGAGATGGTGAATATTTTTCTATTGGATTTTATTTTTTGTACTACGAGGAGAATGACGTAATACATCAAACTAGTACACCTTATATCTCACAACAAAACGGTTTAGTAGAAAGAAAAAATAGGATATTAGGTGATATGTCAAATGCTATATAACATTTTTTGACATTCTATTTCGACCATACATAGCAAAAATAACATTTTATGAAGATTTTTTTAAAATGATCGCGCCAATATGCATTAATTATCATTTTAGAATCAAACATGTTTCATAATAGGATCATTTACCATGTTTAGCACATTGGATATGGCCCATATGGATATGAATTTGGGAGTGGTAAAATAATACTATATATTTAATGATATAGAAAGATCTTGGATTCAAATTTCCTAAAATTCATGTCCGATGTTTTGGTTATCTTAAGTGAGATAGAGATAGATTCATGAAACAGATTTCTCATGAGTATTTTTTTTTAACAAGATTTCTGAATATTTATTAGTCCTATATATATAGCTATATATAAATTCTGTAGAGTTGTTTAATTTATACTCTAAATTACCGAAACAAAGTTTAGGAGATCTTGATTAATCAAAGGACAATGCTAGGGTACTGCACCTCAAATATATGTGCATACTAGTGTAAATGAATTTTTCTTTTTCTTTTTTATTTTTCTTTTAAATATTTTTTAAACATCCTTAACTATTAAGAAAAACTAGATAAAAAATACAAATTCACTAATAATTACTTTCTTAACTATTACAAAAAAAAATTAAAATTAAAATAAACAAGTGGGCACTGTATTTGGGAGTCATATTATTATTTTCCTTAATCAAAAGTCTTTATAATTGAATTTGAATGAAGTTTAGAACTTGAAGAAGCCTCCTCACTAGAATTTGTTAAACAAAACAATATTGAGATCTATACACATGTTGATAGAAAATGAGAATTTGCCTAGTTTTTCCTGTTTGAAACTCTGGTCTCCAGAAATTATATATAATTATTACGATTTTCCGTCTTAACTTATAAAATATTGTTTAAATAATTCTAATTATATCTTTCGAAAATTCTAATAATTCAAGATATATTTAAAGCTAGGAGCTAGTATTATTTTATATTCAGTTTATAGCTTTGTGAAAAAAGTTGCCAAAAACCTCTCGAGGCGGCCGTATTTATATATATTTATTCATCGACAAAAATTAAAATTGAACATAGAAACAGAGAAAAATAAATAAATAAGTGGAAAATACAAAACATAATTTCGAAGTCAGGACTCAGGACCAGTACTAATAGATCATTCATTAATTACAACCCACAGAAAAGGGAGGAAAAAACTGTGGGCTAGGTCAAGTGGGCTACGTATACAAAGCCAAATTGCCTCTGGGAAAACTGACTGAAATGACTAACTTACAGGGCCGGCGCCAGTGCAATAAAGGCCAACGATTACGTAGCAACTCTTTTTATTCAATCCTGACATACGGTCTCAGGAACGACGAGATGAGAGTGACTACGCGGAAAATAGGTGGAGCAAGAATTGGTTCGTAGCGGATCATCATGGCCAAGATCACCATGGTAACCAAAATATATTAAAAGTCAAACCCTAGCTACCATATTTAATGAAGGCTGATTGAACGATCGAGTTAATATGATATGAGAGGTAGCGTTATGCGCTACATTTATTTCAGTGGCTTCTGCCTACAGCAAGTTCCATCTGGACTTGTACGTACGTACTATTGTGGGTTTTGTCAATTTTCAGTTTGGTTCCTCATGATCATCTCCATGACCACGTGTTCTCCCTCTCTTTCCCTCCATGACCTCTATTTTTATTTATTTATTTGTAGAATAATATCGATTATATATACATGTAGGAAGCTTGCTCGCTTTGTCATTCTCAAAATTAAGCTATAGCTAGCTAGCCTCCGATCACTCTCTCTCTCTCTCTCTCTCTCTCAACCTAAGTACGTACATATATATATATATATATATGGAGCTAATTAATGGTTCAGGAATCGATCTTAGGTTCACCTCAAAACTTAACGGAAAGCAAGAAGAACACATGGTGATTGATATTGTTGGTGATTACGTCGACAGTACTCAGGGGGTTCTTCATGTTGGAGGAGATCATGATCATATTCGTAGTGTTGGAGCCATGCCTAATTACGTCAACTCTCTCTCCTCTTGGGAGATGGATTCCGTCACTGCTCTCTGCGACACCTTCTTGCCGTCCGTTGATGTCTCCGACGTTACTGCCGACGACTCCATCGTCAAGTTCTACGCCACTTGTGCTTCCATGGCCGGAACTCCAGAACGTGTAGGAATTACTATCCCTAGCTAGTACCCCCATTTTCATTAATGTTTTACATAAGTTGTCCAAATTAATTTTTCACAACATATATACAATTAAGCGGCTATAAATATATATATATATATATATATGTTTTTCACAACATGACAATTAATGCATGCATGCCCGTACGTTCATGTAACTTTGCAAACTATATTTCACTTCTTTCGTATGTTTTTCTTTTTATAGAAAATGATATTTTGTCTACCACCACATTTGAGTTACTAATCAGGCCGGAGGATAACAGAATATTTTGGCAAAAATCAAGCGTTAATTTCCTTCTTGTTTTTCTGGTCTGATCATCTTTTCTTCAATTTGATTGATGATCAAAATGATCAATATATAATTACATGCATGCTTATATATATATATATGCAGCTAGGGGGATTATTTAGCGAGAGAATGGAACACCCAAAGAAGTGGATGATCCGATTGGCACTGTTCCTTTTATCAACATGGATTGGGACCTTCATACTATGCGGGAGAGCAAGCCTTTCAAGCAAATTCCCATACTTTCAAAGATTTTCTCAGGTGTCTAGGCAGAAACGGGAAGAAATCGTGATTTCCTGGTCTCTCAGTTTCTTCTATAAACTAAGAATGCTCTTCAGGACCATGAAGGTTCTCGTTCTATATGTTTTCTTCACTCAGGTTAGAACTCGGACATCATTATACATTCTTCTTGCACATTAACATGCACGAACATTTTCCCCGATATATATATGTTTTTAATTTTTTTTTTTTTTTTTGATTTCTTTTTCCGTTTTCTAGCTAGCCTAGCTCTGATCCTAAGAAGAATATTATACATAAGGGTAGTGCTACAGCCTCCGCTGGAAGCGCCCTCTGGGATATAGTGTTTTTTTTTATGTGTTTTTTTAAAAATTATTTTTTATATAGATTTTTTAATACTTTTAATATTTTTAAAAAATAAAATAAATTTAGAATATCATTAAAAAATACTTTCTTAATTAGAAAGTAAAAAAAAAAAAAATCATTAAAAAATACTTACTTAATCACGAAATAAAATAAAAAATATTTTTTAATGATTTTTTTTTTTACTTTCTGATTGAAGAAGTGTTTTTTAATGATGTTTTAAATTCTCAACGGGGCTCTAGCTTTTTCCTCTTGAATTTAAAATATTATTAAAAAATACTTCTTTAATCAAGAAGTAAAAAAATTATTGAAAAATAATTCCTTAATCACAAAAATTAAGGAAGTATTTTTTAATAATATAATAATTTTGATTTTATTTTTTAAAATTTTTAAAATCATTAAAAACATCTATATAAAAAAAGAATTAAAAAAACACATATAAAAAAACACTAAAATTCCAACGGGAGCTCCCAGCGGCTCTAGCATTTTCCTATATATAATTCCTTTCATATCACCCAACAATTTAACTCTGGAATGGATATATATATATATATAGATATATTAAAAAAATATATATATAATTAAAGATTCAAGTGTTACTTCCGACAAGTTTTTTTTGTTCTTCTAGTTAACGGTGATGGGGGATTCGATCGAATCGATCCCAGATCTCTCACAGAGCATACCAAATTAATGTCAGTTGTTGGAAGTTGGAGTACCGTAATTAGGCGGCCACTGTCACGTACCCATACTAATTCCAGCCATATTAAAAGGGGTTGATTTGAGTGACGCTAGCTCGGATCAATTAGATGCAAGTTGCCAATTAGGTCCTTCAAACCAGATGGCATGCATAAGGCTTATGCAGCTTCTTTAATTATACAGATAAGATAAGATAAAAATTAAATAAAATAATATTAAAATATAATATTTTAATATTATTTTTATTTTAAAATTTAAAAAAATTAAATTATTTTTTATATTTTATTTAAAATTTTAAAAAAATTATAATGATTAGATTTTATGCGATGAGATACTTTTGTGAAATCAAACCATGTCTAAATATCCCAATATAATATATATATATACTAAATGCAAATTTATAACTGCTACCACTAATTTGAGGAAATTAACAAGCATGCATATATATATATATATATATATATTTATATGCAATTATCCCAACTTACGTTTACTAATTCCGGAATTAATTAAAGTTTTTCACGTACGTAGGGTGTCTTTTGCATTAATTATGGTGGCCATGCTTGCTTACACACTACAAGAAAACTGCTTATTTGCAGTCAGTTAATTCCAGCGAAATGACTATTTACAGCCAAAATGAATCTGTTTTGATTTTAAATGATATTTTCGCAGCTATTAAATGGTCCCAAAAACTCGATTTTCTTGTAGTGACAAATAATTAAGTTTTTTTCCTTTTAATTTTTCCCCAAAAAAGTAGTAGTCTGGCAGCCATGCATGCATTTCCTGATCGTCCCCAGACATAGTATGGACCCCTCAACTGTCATGACCTAATTAGTCATATGCGTATTAAATTCATATTGAGTATTCATGAGTCACACCAGGTCACTTGCATATATACATGAACAAGTAGTATTTTCCATACAACAATATGTACCGACATTGAATATAGATATATATACAAATTCCAAAATTTTTGTTATTATTTTTTCTGCCAAACCAAATTATAAAAAACATACTTGTTCTATTATTTTTTCCAATAAAGATCAAATTATTAAATGAGATAATAATAAATATTATAAAATTAAAAATAAGAGATGGCATAATCAACTAACAGAAATATGCATACTTGTAAATGAATTTTCTTTTTCATTTTTTATTTTTCTTTTAATATATTTTAAACCTCCTTAACTATAACGGTGCCAACACGACGTGGCCTCCTTTAACCAGATGCTCAATCTACTATATCGTTAATTTATAAGTGCATGACCTAGCTAGCCAGCTAGGCATCCAAGTTCACACAGGAATCGTGGAATATTCAAGATGTCCAATAATTTTCGAATTTTTGGTCCATTTTAGAGCATTAATTAATTCTAAGTTATTCGGGAAACACCTACATGATCCTGATATAGACCCCAAGAATATGATCACGTAGACGAGCTTAATTAACATCTTTGACACCAACAATCACACAAAAAATAGTCACTACAATAAAAATGGCTTTTCAGATTAATTTATTACAACTAAAAGATTATTCGCAACTAGTTTTAGTTACGAATAGTCTTTTAGTTGCGATAAATTAGTCATAAAAAATCATTTTTATTGTAGTGAGTAGTACTGCATCTATAAATAAATCATATAAAAATATATTCATAAATTGACATGATTTCTTGTGATACGTCATATCAATTTTATTATAAAAATGATTTTATAATCTCACGTACGTAATACATAAAGTCATGTTAATTTATAAAATTTATTTTTGCAAGTAGTATCAATCCATGCATGGATGATATATTTCTTTTGATAAAATCTCAATAAAACCCAAAACTTTAATACACTCAAATTTCACTCATAGTATCCAAATGTACATGTTAAGTTTTCCACCCAAAAGAAAAATGGTTTAGAGTTTTACCTAGTATTCTAACACTTGAGCTTTCTACAGTACTGATCTTTTCTCAATCTAGTCCGTAGCTTCAATTAATGCATGGCACATCATGTCATAATGTAGTTAGAGAAAGAAATTCCATCGATCGTGACTTGTAAGCATAAAGTCAAGATGCGCATTTAATATCTTTAAAGAAAGAGCAAATTTCTTCCCCATGTGAACGCAGAAGCCAATATGGTTGCATGGCGGCTTCCTGTACATGCAAGGTAAGCGAACGTAAGGATTTATTTAAATCTATATTATTTTCTTCGAATTTATGTGGTTCAAATTCGGCTACGTTAATTGCTCCTACGTACCGATCAAACAAAACGATGATACAAATAGCAGCAAAATCGTATTATAATTATGGTCAATAACATCGTGATCATAATTAAGTTGGTGATTTGGTAGGCACGATGCATGCTCGAACATGATATTTTACAAACTGGTACCACAACTTGTGGTGTTTTAACATTTTGGCCCTTAAGAATGCAAAAATTACTATTTTTCAGGTGGATGAGAAGGATGATAACGTATCATGGAAAGCAATTGGCTACACTGGGCCAGACTCAACGTTCAAAGCCCAAACTCAGCAGCCCAAGAAATTAAAACAAACTGGATTCAGAGAATGTGATGATCAACATGAAGAAGAAGAAACATTAGAAGACTTTTGTGGACCTCTTTACAGAGGCCTCATTAATCTGAAGAAACCAAGGGGGATAGCTGTTGATATGCTTCGAGGGTTTGGGTTTCCTGTCTCATCAGTTCCCTCTCGGAAGCCCAATCATTCAGGTTCATCTAATCATTCTTTAGCCATCAAATGTGATGCAGTAGTGGTTGGTTCTGGCTCAGGTGGGGGAGTTGTTGCTGGTGTTTTGGCCAAGGCTGGCTACAAAGTGCTTGTCTTGGAGAAAGGAAATTACTTTGCCAGGAAAAATCTCACACTTCTTGAAGGCC
>QEOT01003308.1:0-19147 GCA_003123785.1 Pterocarya stenoptera
GTACAAATCCAAAACAGCAATGGCGACATCCTCTGTAACCTGTGGGACCTGCATTTACAAGTTAAGGAATATTTATGGAATTAATCACCTGATTGTGACAGAAAATTGAATAGTACTATGAACAGTACTAAAATATGTATTGTCCGTGATTTGCTTTGTGTTTCCTTCTGTCCACCTATCATTTTTCTTGTTTAAATTCAAGTTGTATTTGGGATATGTGCTTAGGGACTTGTAGATGAATGAACCTGGGATGCAACAGGCATGAATCAAATTTATCACTTTTCTATGGTTCTCGTATTGCTAAAATCTCAGAACAAATTTTGGTTCCAATATGTTAAGGACAAGAACTCCAGAAATAGAAAGACCAAGATCTAAGGACAATTTCACACCTCTAAGCACAAGTCCACATTTTATTATACCTGCATGAGTTGAATTGCAAACACATCGCTGACTGTAACTTTATCCAGATCTTGGCACCTTTTGACAAATTCTTCATAAGGAGGGCATACTCCTGCGCCCTTAGTGCAGTCCTCAGGCAACACTGATTTATAGTAGTGAGATATTGCTTGGGTAAGATAACCATACTTCTTTAGAGTATCAGCCAAACCAGTTGTTCTCTGCACATCAAAACCCTCCAGAATCTCTGTAGTAAAACAACTGCAAGGCACAGTATTAAAAACTTGAAGACAGATCAGAAACTAATTCTTCAACATCAATGACAGACAAAAAACAAAAACATTATAAAGTTAAAATATTATTAGAATATATTTTTTTAATATTATTTTTGTTTTGAGATTTGAAAAAGTCGAATTATTTTTTATTTTTTGTTTGAAAGTTTGGGAAAGTTGTAATGATTAGTTTGAAAGTGTTTAAGTTTGAATGATGTTTGGGAAGTAAATAAGATGAGATGTGATGAGATGAGATGATATGAGATGGGATGAGATGGAAATTGTTTCCAAACATCCCCACTCAACTGCCATTACATATTATGCGGTAATTAAAAAATTGCAACACAGACTGTGTAAGTAAACTGCACGTTCAGCTTTGAAATTCTGAAAAACAATAGTGGATTAAGAAAAAAAATTGCTTAAATACAACCCCAGTATATTTAATAGGTCAACCATGTATTCATAAACACACTCACACATATTCTGGTTAAAAAAAATCTAAATCCTATAAATACTTTCAGAAAATCGCTTACGCTGTTTTAATGCTTTCGGCAGCTTCGGAAGAATTTGGGTCACCCTCCACAAGATATATCAGCTTCTTAAGTCCACACCTCTTACAAAATGCAATTTAACACCCAAAAAAGTCAGGATGATATAAATTAAAGACAACCGTAAGCAGAAGATGAGACAGAGTAGCAAATTCCTAATACTAAAATTACGAGGAAAGAACTTCAAATGCTCTAGTCTTAAGCATGCCCAACAGACCAAAAGAGCAAAAGTTTTTGACTCTCAAAGCATCCATCCATCCATCCATGTATGTTTGTGTAGCAAATTTTAACACCAGAAATAACAGCTGCTGGGAAACTTCAAGAAAGAAATACGAGGCATTGAGTTATTTGAAATACCAAAAGCCTCAGTTTTTGGTCCCTATATCGATTATCCCTGATGGAACAGCGTAAATCATCAACATTCTTCCTCTCAACAATAAAATCAAGTACATATTCACTGTCAACATATTTATGGCGAGCTATCCAGATTCCATCTCCAACTGGTAACCGTCTAACCTGCAGAAAAGTCAACATTTATGACAAAATTTCAAGAGAGTTTTCTATGTATATATGATGTATGTAAGTATAATAGTAGGGGAAAAACTTTCAATAGTGGTTTCCATTATCCAAAACCAACAACGATAAAGAAAACAATAACCATACCCATCAATGTTCAAAGAAGCATTATGAACTAATAGGTAAGAGGATTCAAGAGAACTCACCTCGATTTTGATTCTGAATTGACTACATATATTCTCGATAATTCTCCTAGACCGCAAGCTAAAACCCAATATATAGTTACCTCATCAAAATCATTGCAAACATCACCTATCTTATATCTTAAAAGAGAAATATAAATAAAACTAAAGGCCTAAAGAACAAATAATAATCCATTTCAAGAAGCACGGCAAAATTCCCCAAAGCATGAAGTTCACTGACCCCTGAGTGGCAAACTGCTCTCGATCATCCAATATCAAGGTCACTTCATATGCATCCTCAAATCTCTCCCCAAAGCTCAGAGGTGGCATGCTTAAAACATTCATATTTCCTTCTAAACCATCCATCCTTGACTTTTGTACAGGGCGATCCTAAGAGATTCAAAAGGATTTTGAGCATTAAATCATTAAAATCTCACGATAGCAAGTCAACTGTGTACACAAAGGGAAAGGTAAATTTGAATCTCGGCTATCTGTTTCATATAAGCAAGCAACTTTATGCACATAAGGCTTGCATACATGAATAGACTTAATCAGCACGTCTAACCATTATCATCACAATCAGGCTTTAGCATCTTGTGAATCATAAATAGGCCTAATCTGAAGAGGGCCTCAACTACCCATTTTCTTTTTCTCAAGGTTCAGGAAGTCCGCTGCTTACTACATGTGAACCCAGATGCAAAATTTGAGAAGCCATAATAATAACCTTCTGGGACTCAGAAGCAAGATGTTTGCAAAAGAAAGCATCATTTGCTTACACATGAAGATGATGAGCAAGCTCTCAAGGTAGAAGAGTTTGGTGCCGTGTTATTAGAATATAATTCTGGCATATGCCCACCGTCATCATGGAAATGGTCTGTTAGTCTACTCTCACTTCCAACTACATCTCCACGACCTGGCATTTATGTAGGGAATCAAACACTCAGTATCATTTGTTAACATAGAAGCACTGTTTATTACTATTTGGGTTAGTGCAGGCATTTAATCTTATCAGAATCTTCTCCTACAGATTGGTATGCAGAACACAAACCATAAACTTGGTCCTCTCGAAGACGACACAAAACTGCTGGCCAGAGTGATGAGATCTCCTTCTTCTGACAACTCTTCGAAACTTCAGAGAAAGCACTAAGAACTTGATCCTTAGAGTATCCCATGCGCATAAACTACAGTAAAGGGTATTTGTACAATAAAAAGAAATTCAAAAAATAATGAAACAAAATGAAACAAATAAATAAGCACAAGTCAACACATTAAGTGCTGCTACCACAATAAGGAAAAACATGATCTTCCATATTGTTCCATTCTGCTTTTTTTTCATAAAAAAATAAAAAGATAAAAGAAACAGCTAAACGAAGGAAAATCCAAGACTGTGATCAAGGACAAGATGAAAGTAACAAATTGAGGCAAGTAATTATCTTGGCAAATATGCATAGGCACCAAGTGGATTATATTCCAAATAGCAGAATGAGATAAAATGTTTTCTCAATTAAAAAGAATATGAAAGGCATTAGTTGATATATACTTCAACACAAATCATTCTAGTATCTATATGCCCAGCAGCCACCAAATAATTGTGCATATGGTTGCAGTTGGTGGTTGCTGCTTCATTCTTAATCAACAAAATTCTTAATCAGAGGTTCCAGGATAAGTTTATGAAGGGTATGTTAAGAATATAATGAGAGAGAGAGAGAAGAACATAATAAGAAAAAAACTGAAATGGTTGATAGCTTCCTAGTCTAGATAGTTTAACCTCAGAGTTCAAGTAATATTTTAAGAAACAATTTGAAAATGTACCCTCTCAAGTGATTCAAATGGAACATCAATTGATTTCTTCTGCCGACTTCTTTTGATTGGTAATTTCTTCTGCTGACTTAAACCCATAGATGTGGGCATCACATCGATATCCGTGTCAAGTTGAACCAATTCCAGATCTGGCATACTATGCGCCCCCTTATCAGAAAAGCCTTCTGCGTTGGCCAAGCTATCTTCTGGATCAGCCAAACCAGATCTCATGAGACAGTCATGTGCTACTTCCTGACCTTCTTGGGTTAGCATGTACCTGCAATATAACAGGGGTTATTGGTACCTGCATAAAACAGCAGCCACCAACTGCAATCATATGCACAATTATTTATACTTCAAGAGCTCGTAGAATTCTAACAAAATAACTGGGAAATAGATTACACAGAAGTTTCTTGTATAAAAAATATTCTTTTGCCAAAAACGTATTAAAACTATAATTCATAACTTGCCTGACGTCATTGACAGTTGCTACCATCAGATAAAGCATCTCATAACACATCCTAACAATTACTATCAAAAAAATAATAATAGAGATAACGGCTTGTATACCCAATGCAATAATTAACAAAACGATGTATTTATCGAAAAATGAATAGGAAATGTGCAAATCGTAGCCTTACTTTGCAGGGCAACTCGATTTAACAACTAATCCCTTNATGTTATTAGAATATAATTCTGGCATATGCCCACCGTCATCATGGAAATGGTCTGTTAGTCTACTCTCACTTCCAACTTCATCTCCACGACCTGGCATTTATGTAGGGAATCAAACACTCAGTATCATTTGTTAACATAGAAGCACTGTTTATTACTATTTGGGTTAGTGCAGGCATTTAATCTTATCAGAATCTTCTCCTACAGATTGGTATGCAGAACACAAACCATAAACTTGGTCCTCTCGAAGACGACACAAAACTGCTGGCCAGAGTGATGAGATCTCCTTCTTCTGACAACTCTTCGAAACTTCAGAGAAAGCACTAAGAACTTGATCCTTAGAGTATCCCATGCGCATAAACTACAGTAAAGGGTATTTGTACAATAAAAAGAAATTAAAAAAATAATGAAACAAAATGAAACAAATAAATAAGCACAAGTCAACACATTAAGTGCTGCTACCACAATAAGGAAAAACATGATTTTCCATATTGTTCCATTCTGCTTTTTTTTCATAAAAAAATAAAAAGATAAAAGAAACAGCTAAACGAAGGAAAATCCAAGACTGTGATCAAGGACAAGATGAAAGTAACAAATTGAGGCAAGTAATTATCTTGGCAAATATGCATAGGCACCAAGTGGATTATATTCCAAATAGCAGAATGAGATAAAATGTTTTCTCAATTAAAAAGAATATGAAAGGCATTAGTTGATATATACTTCAACACAAATCATTCTAGTATCTATATGCCCAGCAGCCACCAAATAATTGTGCATATGGTTGCAGTTGGTGGTTGCTTTTTCATTCTTAATCAACAAAATTCTTAATCAGAGGTTCCAGCATAAGTTTATGAAGGGTACGTTAAGAATATAATGAGAGAGAGAGAGAGAGAGAGAAGAACATAATAAGAAAAAAACTGAAATGGTTGATAGCTTCCTAGTCTAGATAGTTTAACCTCAGAGTTCAAGTAATATTTTAAGAAACAATTTGAAAATGTACCCTCTCAAGTGATTCAAATGGAACATCAATTGATTTCTTCTGCCGACTTCTTTTGATTGGTAATTTCTTCTGCTGACTTAAAACCATAGATGTGGGCATCACATCGATATCCGTGTCAAGTTGAACCAAATCCAGATCTGGCATACTATGCGCCCCCTTATCAGAAAAGCCTTCTGCGTTGGCCAAGCTATCTTCTGGATCAGCCAAACCAGATCTCATGAGACAGTCATGTGCTACTTCCTGACCTTCTTGGGTTAGCATGTACCTGCAATATAACAGGGGTTATTGGTACCTGCATAAAACAGCAGCCACCAACTGCAATCATACGCACAATTATTTATACTTCAAGAGCTCGTAGAATTCTAACAAAATAACTGGGAAATAGATTACACAGAAGTTTCTTGTATAAAAAATATTCTTTTGCCAAAAACGTATTAAAACTATAATTCATAACTTGCCTGACGTCATTGACAGTTGCTACCATCAGATAAAGCATCTCATAACACATCCTAACAATTACTATCAAAAAAATAATAATAGAGATAACGGCTTGTATACCCAATGCAATAATTAACAAAACGATGTATTTATCGAAAAATGAATAGGAAATGTGCAAATCGTAGCCTTACTTTGCAGGGCAACTCGATTTAACAACTAATCCCTTGGTTATCAATGTCTTCATGCAGTTCCACCCACTATACCAATCCCTTGGAGAACTTCCAAATTGCCCCGGTTTTCCTTTTCCCTTTTCTGGCCTAAGAACAAGAACAGTCTAAAAAAACTCAATTGTACCGCACTAAAATTACTGAAAAAAAATCAGAAACCAATATAATGAGTTAACGCACGCAATTGGCACCCGAGAAAGTCCACTTGCTTCAGCTGCATCAATTAGCTCCTGTTTACGCATAAATTCATTCCCATTTGCAATCCCCCTAGCAGCAAAATATATATTACAACTCTAGGTTCAGTAAAAGATTTGCCTAAAGAAAGGAAATAATTATACATCAGTTACCTGTAAAGGGCAATTAACAAGGCATATGCAACGGAATTCTTTTGTGGTACATAACGTTTGGTTCCTTTCCTTCTTTTACCTAAATGTCAATAATAATGAACACTGGATTTACCAATGAACTTTTCCATGGCGATCGATGAACAAAATTGCAAAATCCAAGGCAGTGGCAAAATTACCTTCTTTAGACAAATCTTCTGGTTCAGAACCACCTGAACCAGCTTCAAAAAACCCTTGCATAAGTCTTAGGATCCATTTGCCCACACCCCTATAACACAATTTGAGTCATTGCGAAGAATATATAAAATAGCATATAAATTAAAAGGAAACTAGCAGAAGAAACCAAAACAAGCGCTTCAAGCATCATTTTATTCTTTAGTTCCACAAATTTCTGGAAAAAACTTCAAAATGTTAGTAGCTAGACAGGTGCTTTTATTGGGATCTACTAAGCGCAAGCATTTCTCTCCATCTTTTACGCCAAAAATCCCAAGCTTTCTCCATTTCCGACACTCTCAGCAGCCAAAGTAATAGATGATTCGGTATACGATTACCGCACATTGACTAAAGAAAGAAACTTTTACAGTAAACTTGAGGCCTTTTGCTTGTTTTCTTTTCTTTTAATATTAAATTTGTTAAACAGAAGTTACAAAGTTCCTACGTACACCCAAAAACAGGACTTTCCCTTGCTTGCTAGGTAATGAGAATTCGTAACCAAACAGCGCATTATGGAAAAAAATTACCCAATTCTCTATTAACCCAAAAAAAGAACTCGATAAACTAGTCCCAATTTTTTTTTCCAGAAATTGACATGCGATCAGCATTCTTTTCCCAGTAAATTGAGCATTTTTTTTCGTGGAGACGAAAAAGGTACTTCACTTGATCTGAGAGAGGTCTTTGAGGGTCTTGATTGGGGTTTTGGAGTTGCACATATTGGAGTAAGCCTTTGAAAGAGTCATGTCAACGTTCTCAGAGATCCCTTTTGGCTTCTCCGCAAGCTCCTGCCGCTTGCTCCACATGTACGCCACAAGGCCCTCGTTCTCAGTGCACACCGCCACGCGCCTCTGCATGTCCATTTCAAGCACTAACTTCTAGGGTTTGCAGTAAAGGTTTTAGGGCTTTTTCAGAGATTGAAGAAGCAGAGCAGGAAGAAGAACAAAATGGCGCTCAGGCGTTCTGGGGACGGGAGTTTTTGAATGGCGACATCGTTTTGTTCGGCCAGCCTCCACACATTGTCGTTTGGAGATTGTAAATAAAACGACACGAGAAAAGGTTATCAAGGGAAAATTAGTTCCAAAATTTGACGGTTAAGATTGCATCATGTGTTAGAACAAAAAAACGATTGCATCATGCCATTAACTTTTCATTTGTTTTTTCAGAAAAGATATTTAGAATTATGTAATTACTGTGTAATTATTTTAAAAAAATGAATAAAATATGAGATTTATGTGAAAAAAATTAATTTTTTAATAATAGACTTTATTCTTTTTCAAAACAATTACGCGATATTATCCAGTTTATAATTATATGTAAAATTACTCCTTATTTTTAGAATTAACTTCTAATTGAGGATGTAAATTAGAAAATATAAAAAATTTAAGGCATTAATTTAAAATTTTGACTTTTGAAAGTCTCGGATGCAAAATAAATAAATAAATAAAAGAAAAGAAAAATTATAAATGCCCTTACTATATATAGCCTATTTATTTAGTATTTACCCCCAAAAAAGAACTGTGTAGCTTACAATTTTTTTTTATCTTGTTTAGATAGAAACGATTTCATTTCATCTAATCTTATCTCATTATTACAATTTTTTTAAATTCTCACACAAAATATAATAAACAATTCAACTTTTTTAAATTTTAAAATAATAATATTATTAAAAAATAATATTTTAACAATATTTTATTTTACTTTTAATTTTTATCTAAAACCATCTCATCTTAGCTCACTATCTAAATTGGGTTTTAGTGTTCTTATATTATTCAAAAGAAGAAAGGATTTATATATATATATATATATTTATATATATACCCGTTACAACGTCTTTCAGATGATTGGCACAAGGTTTTCAACGTTCTGTCACTTATCTTCCAATAACCGATCAAACTTACATGTTTGCTTGTATTTTAGCACGAATAAACGGGTTGGGTTCACATGCAATCCATTAGCACCAACACTCTAACGCATGTTTCTGCAATAAATGAACACAATGCCAGGCCTAAATGCAAAGTGTCACCTTAACACCTCCCTCAAAACCCCTATATAAACCACTCACCAACTCCAACAGATTCACATCCAATTAAGAGAGAAAAAGATAGAACTAAAGTGAAAGAACAGAAAGAGAGATGACAGTTTTCAATACCAATATCTTGCTTTTGGCTGTCTTTGCCATCCTTGGGATTCTGATGTCCAATGACAACAGCAACATGGTTGCTGGCCAAGCTTGCCAAGGTGATCTGCAGGGTTTGATAACTCAATGTGCCATGTTCGTTCAAAAGAATGTGCCAAAGTCGAACCCCTCCCCAGGCTGCTGCAGTGCTATCCAGACCGTGGACATTCCATGCGCGTGCAAGCACATCACCAAGGAGGTCGAGCAAATGGTTGACATGGAGAAAGTAGTCTTTGTAGCAAAGTACTGTGGCAGGGCACTCCCCGCAGGGACCCAGTGTGGAAGTAAGAAAAATTCTTACTCCCTAGATCATTTGGATCATAATCATTAAGATCTTTAATTAAGAACCTTTTCTTTATAAAACTATATGTTTTCCTTTTCCTCCATTAAATTTGGCAGTTGGAAATGAATTGATGTTACATTTTGTTGCAGGTTACATAGTTCCCCCATGAAGCTGGATGATAATCAAGATGTAGTGTCCGCAAATGTATAACTTATGTGTTGTTATGCATGCAGAAATAGAATAAATCTGGATAGCCTATAAGAGCTTCATTGTTTTTGTATCACTAAGAACAACTATCCTTACTATAATGAAAACTACTTGAAATAAATAAGCATGCATCATCCAAGTCTATGGAATTTAAATTTTGCTATCTAAGGGGTCTGTGGAGTCGTATCGAAATTCATAGGCCTTGAAGAGAGACTCGAACTTTCATGCTCTTTTGAAGCTCATCTTCTTCGTCATAACTGATCCGCACAGTCGCGTTTGCCAATGCTAATTTGTGGAGAAAAACTGCATCTCTGTCTAATTTATCACGCCAACCCAAGTATATATGAGCAAACTCATTTAGCCCATATGTAGTAGCTATCAACATGAACTAATGATAACAAATTAATATTCATACCAATATTAATGACACGTACTAATCATGATTAAAAAATTAATGAATGTAAATATAATGAGTTGATCAGTGGTTTATTGAACAGCCAAAAAAACGTTTTGTTCTTAAAAAGCAAAGCGAAAAAAAAACAGAGATTCTTGTTTAGTTAATGTTACGAACTCCAATTACACATCCTTTTTATACATTTGCCTCTTACATATACAATAATGGGATTTTTATGTTGTTCTTAATTATATCAGTCAAAAGAAGAAACATTAAAAAAAACAAAAAAGTTGAGCTACCCGTTACAATGTCTTTTTAGATCATGATTGGCACAGGGTTTTTAACGTTCTGTACTCACACCTTACGCCATGGCTCCGCCTGATCTTCCAGTAACCGGTCAAACTTACTTTTTGCTTGTCTTTTAGCACGAAGATCTAAAAAGGTTGTGGTTCACATGCAACACATTTACACCAACACTTTAACGCATGTTTCTGCAACGAAGGAACCCAATTTCAGGCCTAAATCCAAAGTATCATGACCTTAACACCTCTCCCAAAACCCCTATATAAACCACTCAACACCCCAAACAAATTCAAATCCAGAGAGAGAAAGCGCTAATAAGTGAAAGAACAGAAAGAGAGATGACAGTTTTGAACACCAATAGCTTGCTTTTGGCTGTCTTTGCCATCCTTGGGATTCTGATGTCCAATAACAACGGCAACATGGTTGCTGTCCAAGCTTGCATAGGTGATCTGCAGGCGTTGAAAACTCACTGTGCTATTTTCCTTGAAAAGAATATGGCAAAGTCGAACCCGTCTCCAGGGTGCTGCAGTGTTTTCATGACTTTGAACGTTCCATGCACGTGCAAGCATATCACCAAGGACGTCGAGCAGGTGGTTGACATGGACAAATTTCTCTATGCAGCAAAGTACTGTGGCATGCCACTCCTCGCGGGGACCCAGTGTGGAAGTAAGAAAAATAATTATTACTCCCTAGCTAGATCATGATTTGGATCATAATTATTAATATCTTAATTAAAGAGCCTTATTTTCTTTATAAATTATATGTTTTCCTTTTCCACCATTAAATTGGGCAGTTGGGAATAATGAATTCATGTTACATTTTGTTGCAGGTTTCTCAGTTCCCCCATGAAGCAGGATGGTCAAGATCATGTAGTGTCTGCAAACGTATAACTTATGTGTTGTTATGCAAGCTGCAGAAGTAGATCAATAAATTTGGCTGGATATATAGCCTATGCTTCAAGGTCGTTGTAATTGTTGTATCACTAATTAAGGACAAGTACTATCCTTACGTACTAATAAAAATTACTTGAAGTAAATAAACATCCATCCAATTCTATGGAATTTGAATCTTGCTATATATCAAAGGAGTCTTTGGAGTGGATCGAAATTCGTAGGCCTTGAAGAACCCCAGTCTGTTTGCATGCAATTCGTTTAGTCCATGATAGGCGTAGTTATGATCATGAGCACAAGCTAATGACAACAAATTAATTATAATTAAGATCCCTAGCTACCAATTATAAATTAATGACACGCAAAGAATAATTAATCCACTGAAGATTTCGTGATCTAATGAAGTTAATGAGTGTAACGTCCATATTAAATATGTACGTATCTGGCGAGAAGATTGTGAATGATCCAAAGCATTGATTGGATTTGGATCATCGATCCAAATTAGCATTCAAAGTCTCATTAATGATTGATGATTCGTTACATATATATTTCACCACCAAAATGATCATTAATCAGCATGGTGAAGCAAAAACTTCATTTAATAGAACCTTCTTTTAAGTTGCAACGCCTGAAAAAGATCATAGCCCTTCATGAGGCTTCAAGTACAAGTAATTTGTTGAAAGCCTGCAGGCTTGACGACGTTGTTCTTCAATTCAATTCCATTTCAATTTGCATGCTGCCTTGAAAAATTACACTGCGAGATCACGAGCCCATCAAACCCAGCAACTGCACAAATATGATAGGAGATGAGACAAACCCATGCAAGATCTGCAAAAAGTTTGATATACATGATCCAGTGAAGAAGAAAATCATTGCGTATATCCTGTACTTTGAGAGGATTGGACTCGAAAACTACATATGCAACGAGCTCGTTTAATCTTATATATGTACGTGTCTGCAAAAAAAAATGAAAATAACAGACATATATTATATGTAAACACTAAATACGTACGTACATAAACCACCAGAGACACTCAGTTCTAGCTCTTGCATGGTTTCAATGTCACGTTAATTAAGCTTTAAAGTAACACCGAGTTATATGAATAAGTTTCACTATTTATAAGTTTGCTATGATCATAATCATGAAGAATGCAGACATTTATATGAATATTATCTTCACAAATAGCACAAACCGAACCTAAATCCAATTTGGCAGCAGAATCTGCAAAACTCAACCGCCACTCTAATTATTAATTTTTTTTTTCCTTTTTCTTCCACCGGCATGCTCCTTGCGCGTACCTATATATATTGGCTTGCATTGCACCTTAAGGTATTCAAAATCTGTACAGCATGTCTGGTCGACCCTTTCCATGACAAACGAAAAAAAAGATTCAATAATAATAATTAAAAAAGCCTCTCTCTTCCTTTGCTGTTTTTAAATATTACATGAGTACCCTAGCTAATTTCGTAGTAACTTCGAGCTCCAATTTTTCTTGGGAAACAAAGTTCTTCCATGTGAAAAGTGAAGCGGAGCCATCATGAAAGGAAAGAGTTGAGCTAATATTCTAGAGCTTGGAGGCTATTGTTAAAGATCGTAAACATATTATACTCTTAATTAGCCGACCACTTTCACTCTTTGAATGTTGGAGCAAAAGAACAAGATTAGTCATGTGTTATATATATATATATATATATATAGTACTACTGGTGCCAATAATCAAAGCTGGTGTTCTATGCATTGTACCTAATGCCTTTAGATTAGATTATAATAATATTAACAAATCTCAAATCATGCAGCTCTCTAGTCTCTCTCTCTCTACATATATAATTTATCTGGGGAAGTAGAAATTCGGCTTAGGGTTATCCTTTGTGTGACTCAGTGGGAGGAGAAAATATATAATTAGGTAAAAAAATACATGCATCGTGATTCGAGTGTTAATATTCATGATTAGATTCACGTGAGCTAGCTAATGAAAATTAACATGCTACCAAATCGATCCTATTTAATTAACTTATAAAATCACTTTAATTCCCTTTCTTTTCTTGTTTTTTATGATCTGGACCCCTCTTCATGAATACTACTTCATGTTGACATGTTTTTAGCCAATAGCTTGGTGTACTTACCACTTACCAGCACAAGCAAAACTAATTCGTACGTATATATGTATTCAAGAAAAAATCCGTGTTTATTTTTTTCAAAACTATATTTTTATCTATTTTTTAAAATTGAGCATTCCGTTAGTTTTTTTTTTTTCACTCTATATAAGTGCATTATGCATGCCAAAACTCAAAATTTATATAATTAGTTATCATGAGAACAAAACAAAAAAAAAAAAAAAAGGTTTTCATAATTTAATTTCAATTTAATTCAAAATTTGCTTAAATATTGGCGCACAGTCCAATTCTTCAAATATTTCCATGTTCTCTTATATAATTTCTGATCGGCTTATTTGATTTCTCTAGAATTTTCATAAATACTATCTCCTTCAAAAAAAAAAGAAGAAGATATGTTTACAAGGATATATAACTGATGCAAATAAATCTCATAACATGACTTTTTTGTATAATCTAGAAATAAATTATCAATTCAATCCATGAACGTAATTATGTAATATAATTAAAAATAAATTCGATTTTATAAAACATTGACTCAAAGAATAAAACAAGCTAATTTTTATAACATTAAATTTATTTTCTAATTATGTGAGAATGCCATGTTTTGAGATAATAACTTCACATGTGCTAGATTATGCAATAAGTGTAATGGGAATAATGACTGAGGTTTGGGATTCAATGAGCTTTGAATGGACCAATAAATTTATTTATTTTTAAATTAGAAAAAAGGGGTGGATCCCAATTATACTTTTTTTTTTTTTTTTAAATCCCAATTTATACTTGTATGGTTAGAAACTTAGATGTATTGGACAGAAGCCAAAGTCGTAGACAGACATCCTAGCCTCTAGGCATCCTCCTGATTTGGCCTGCTATAATTGGCCAACGGAAAGCTATGATAGAAAAACACCACCAACAGCTCGATCCTCCATTGATGGAAAAAGGCGAGGTGGACCCTCTGGCAAACCCACCTTACATGAATTTCTTATTCGTCAAAGTAGCCGTTGTAACCCCCTCACTCCCTCTCCCATTTAAATATACAGTACCAAATACTTTTCCAATAGGCAATAAGAAATCCGTGTCCCCCCTATATTTTCCTCTTTACATCTCCGCTCCCCTTTCATCTTTCTTTGCGCTCTCTTTCTCACGTACCCTTTTCCAGAATAGACTCGGAAAGAGAGGAAAAACAGATTCATCCAATGGTTGATCTTACAGTTTCAGAAATCAAACCTTCAACCCCATTACTGTCTGCAGCAAGCGGCACCAGCAGTACGAGCAGTGCCAGCAGTGAGGCCGATGATAGCTCGGCAACATCCCTCCGTTTCGAGCTCCAAGATGTCAAGTATCAGTTATCTTGTACAACTCTTTCTGGGTCATACTCGTATCGATCTTTGGCGATTCTTTCAGGCCATATTGGTTCAGTTTCTTGCTTGGCCCTATGCGGCGAGTTCATATTGAGTGCTTCACAAGGCAAGGATATCATAGTCTGGCAGCAGCCGGATTTGAAGATATTCACAAAGTTTGGACAGGGAGATGGTTCGGTGAAGGCGCTAGCAACGGTTGGAAACCAGGTCTTTACAGCGCACCAAGATAGTAGGATTAGAGTTTGGAAGGTGTCGAGGAGGTCAGAGAATATATTCAGGCTTGTTGACACCCTCCCAACGACTAAGGACTATTTGGGGAAGTTCATGAAGCAAAGCAATTATGTCCAAACTAGGCGAAACCACAAAAAGTTGTGGATTGAACACGCCGATAGTATCTCTTGCTTAACGGTCCATAATGGGTTGATTTACTCGGGGTCGTGGGATAAGACACTCAAGGTGTGGAGGCTATCAGATTTGAAGTGCTTGGAATCCATTAAAGCCCATGATGATGCAATTAATGGGTTGGTGGCAAGTAATGGAATTGTGTATTCGGCTTCCGCGGATGGGAAGATTAAAGCTTGGGGAAAGGAGGGGAAGAGCTCACATTCTTTGAAGGGGATTTTGGAAGGTCATAAGGACGTTTCACTTAATTCGGTTATCGTTTCTGAGGATGGAAGGTGGGTTTATGGAGGGGGATCAGATGGGTATGTGATGTCGTGGGAGGGGAGTGGGAATTTGTTGAGTTGGAAGGTGGCATGTGAGACAAAAGCACATCAAATGGCTGTTCTGTGTATGAGCCTGATGGGGGAAATTTTGTGCAGTGGCTCTGCAGATAAGAGTATTGGTATATGGAAAAGAGAGGCTTATGGTGAGCTTATTAAAGTTGGGGTCATCAGTGGCCATGAAGGTCCAATCAAGTGTTTGCAGGCATCAACCAGGAATGTTGGTGGTGGGTTCTTGCTCTATAGTGGAAGCCTTGATAAAAGCATAAGAGTTTGGTGGGTTCCCAAGAACTCTGCCAACAGAGATGATACCTCACCAACAGAAAATGCAGTGAAGAATTCTATCAGCTTGTGTTAGGAAATTCATTCAAGGTTCAAGGGTTGAGTAACGAAGCACCGGTTCCCTTTTTTAGTGTCTGCAGTGCTTCCAGTTTTTTTTTTTTAAAGATGTCTTGACAGTTGCCTTTTGGGTTTGAGATTTTATTGTGCAGTTAGTAAGGATGAAATTTGGTGGACATGGTGAAGTTGGGGGTTGATATTTGTCTTTTTGTTTTTGTTTCTCCTTTACATTTATTAATATCAAATGTAATTAAGAATTGAGGGAATCAATAATGAAAATAAATTATATTCTTTGTTGGTTGCATGATTATGTTGCAGTTCCTTGTAATTTAGTGAAGAATAAGCTAATCTCATTGGAAACCTGTGCTTGCTTAGGACAAAATTTAAGCTAAACCAGAGGAAAGCATTAGGAAAATAACCCTAGAACATGGCATTGCTACCCTTAAGAAAACCAAGAGAACAACATATGAGAGACGGTTTGTTTAGTTCATGAGCCAAGGAATCTTTGCCTCCATTATAGGGTTGTTTCTGCTCTAGATCTTCTTCATCCATCCATTTATTTACTCTTCTTTGTTTAGCCTCTCAGATATCTGTGCAGACAAGTGTCCTCCATAAAGAATTAGCAACAAGTTTTTATGTTCAATTTCTGCTCCATATATTCAATCAGGATGTCTTAAAAATAAAAGAGTTACAACAGGAATTGATGGTTACCAAAGGTGAACGAACCTCCCCTCCAATGAGACTCTTCAACTCAGCTAACGCTTAACTTTTTGCAAGTATCGTAAACTTTTTTCTCTTTTTATTTTTTTGGGGTAATCTTCAGTCCTCCGGAACTTTCAAAAAAAAAAATCAAACTTTAACTTTTTTTGAATTGTCGGTTTACTAAAAGGAAGCAAATCCCTTGGATTTTACTTTCTTCAACCGCATTTTGCTCAGGGGGTGAAGGAGAGGCAAGGCATCGAGCTGTTTGGGAGGACCGATCTGATCCAGCCTAAAAGAAAAATACTAAAAAGAGAAGGAAAGAACGTTCCTTAACCTCTTGTTAAAGCAAGCAGTTCAGCCTTGCTGAACCCGCAAGCGGTGTACCAACAGTATTCTGGGTTCAACAACTGGTTAAGATTTGACACGGCATTGATCTTACCCTATAGCTGTCGCAACGTCAAAATTAAAACATGATACATCCGCTGTGTTGGACCACAAAAAGACCATAAAGGAGGAAGAACACTGAAACAGTGATAATTGGTGTAAAAGCAAGCTCGCAAGCTAATATATCTAAAGCAGCAGAGGTGCAGAAGTAGATACTTGCCCCTAGAAAACCATTTTTTCTAGTTGTTTATTACTTGGTTTGTGGAGCCCTTATATTCTTTATTCTCCATTGTAGGTATGTTCTTGTAATAGGAAGATCAACTGCCCTTTAAACTGGACCAACCTATGATGTTTGCGAGGAGATATATATTTAGAAGTATTCTTTTTAACACACTCACACACCGCTGATGTGACCGATTCATCATCATAGGTACCATAACCACTGACCATTGGGATAGCGAGCATCAGCTGTATAATGCCTCCTCGAGGGCTCCCTCCCATGGTGAGTTATTGTTGCAACAAGTCATATTTTCGATGCTGTGCAAAGCAAAGGAAAAAAAAAACATTTAGCACGTCAGTCTCTTAAAGATATCCACATTCTTGCTCCAATTTGGCAGTCAAACTAGGATTCTTAACTTGGAAACTTGATTGAGATACTAAGAAAGAATGCAGATAATGACACTTATACATGCTAATATGATGCTTTTGGTACTAGATGATAATATCAGGGTTTTGTTTGCATGATATCTTAGAAAGATGATGTTGTTCTTAATGTGACGTTTGAATTTATCTGGAGTCTGGATGCGCAAGGAAAACATGGATTAAAAACTGTAAACTTCAAACCACCCTTACCCCCATGAACATATGCAAACAGTAAGTTCCATGACCAAATCAAAGGTAAATTCGACAGAGATATATGCAAGCTGCAGAATACGACCAGATACCCACTTGCCCAACTTTTATGAATACTAGAACATGACTCCCGTATAATTAAGCGCTTTGTATCAACACCTACAAGAATGATGCATTAAGATTCAGATGGGTCTAAGGATTTCTGTCGCTTTCTGGTTCAGGTTCAAACTTAAAAACGTATCCCAACCACTAATAACCTTCATAAATGCAGGTACTGTTACTGTAAATAGAACAGTTCAGATTTGTTTCCTTAGGGGCAAGAGTTGTTGCACTGTAACGAACTTTATCTTTTGTCACATTTGAAAAAAATTCCATTACAAACTTATAAAACTCTATATATCTAATTCATAATAGAAGTAAAATTGTCCAATGGTAGATTACCAACAGCCAAGGTAACTGGATGAGAACCACAGCAGCGACTTAGTCAGTAACAGCCATTATTTTTCTAGCTGTGCAGTACTGATCCTAACATATTAACCACCAATAAACTTTATAAATGAACTGTACCAAGATTTATCCACAATGACAGACCACGTTACTCAGCAGGCAGAGGATCTAGATAATACCAAGAACTTGCTTCATGGAAAAGAACATCATGCAGAAGGCAATAATTATTTCATCCTCCAAAAACAAACAATGACAGAGGAGAATATAATGTCTGTAATGATGACATTTGGTGCATCACCTCATTAGATGGAGAAACAAGCAGTTCAAGACCCAACACCAATTCAATAGGAAAGTGCACAGGCTTATGCATCTTCGTGCTTCCTTGCCTTCCATAACCAAATCGCATCAGTTGCAATATCATTATCTTGGAAAGAGTCTGTATCTTAACAGATTTGCTGGCAGTCGCAACACCAGCCTGTAAACCATCAACATCACACCATATTTCAAATCATATACATGGACTATATACATGACTACATAGTATAACAAGATCACAGATAAACAAACATGGACAAAAAAGCACCTGTTGTGTGTGTGTGTGTGTGTGTGTGTGTGTGAGAGAGAGAGAGAGAGAGAGAGAGGAATGTACTGTGATAGTGAAGAGTTTATCATTCTCAAACCAGGTTAGGATGTAGAGAGCACATACTTCCTCTTCTTCCTCACTTATGCAGTTATGGGTCTTGCAGATTCAAACCATGTTAACCGCCCAACATCATTAACATTTCATACTACCTAGAATGCACCAAGACCCAAACACTAACCAAAAAGACCAAAACAAGGAAAAAGGAAGGCACCTTCCCAGTTGCTGATATTCCTTACCCCTCAAGAGATTCTGGTGCCGAAAACAAATGAAGTGCATCCTCGATGGTATGAACAGCTTCAGGATATATATCAAGATGCAGCAAGAGAAATGGTTGAACAGTAGCAGAAGCTTTATTTGCTGCTCCATATAAATAAAAAATGATAATGCATAAAAAAAAGGACCCAAAATAGCAAAATATTTCAATCCAAACTCCAAAGGAAAGCCAGCTCTCATAAATGCAAAAGATGTTTTGTTATCTGTGGTAAGCACTTCAGTAGATGTCATTATTTCTCCACAATAATGTGGAAAGTAAAAAAAAAAAATTGATCACGATCTTTCCTCAGGATAGATAAGACACCACTATTACAAAAACTATGAATAAAAACTGAAAATAGGAGATCTTAACTGGTTATCGCAAATTTATGGAGCAAATAGACTCTGATACACTTTATCAAATTGCGAATTGTCAAATTTGCCTGAAAAAAATTACAATATTAGA
>QEOT01003308.1:36165-47514 GCA_003123785.1 Pterocarya stenoptera
AAAGTACTTGGCCGGTTTATTGTTGGCAAATTTATAGAAATACTGGAATATGATCATTTGCGACGATGGCTAGCAAATATTTAATAAACAAAAAAAGGCATAGCAAAAAGGCATAGCATAGAGAGAGAGAATTCATTTTCTTGCCTATATATGAAGTATGAACCATATATATATATAGAGAGAGAGAGAGATATTTGTGTAGACACAGACTTCCACGAATACGAAGCAGCAAACAAAAGTTTCCTTTTTTGAAAATATGCTATGCTAGGGTTTTGAATTTTTTTCTTTCATTCTAGGGTTACGTGGTGGATTCAGCCTCCTTAGGATTAGGTGAAACTTAATACGAATAGTATTAGTTTTGGTAATTCGGGACCATCAAGAGCTAGGGGTGTCATTCGTGATGATTGTAGTAAGTTACTTGCAGCTTATTCTGTGGCTTTGGGCTTGGGTTATAATCATTTTGCTGAAATGAGAAGTTTAATTTGTTGGAAGGTGTTCGTAGATGCTACCATTTGGGTTTTTCTTGGGTTGAGGTTGAGACTGATTATTAAATCCCGGTTAACTGAATCATCAAGGGTGAATGTAATATATGGTATTTAGAGAATTTTAAGAATGAATTACATGTTTATTTAAATTGCATGGAGTATAGAATAAGACATGTTTTTTCGGGAATGTAATGCTATGGCTAACCTTCTTGCCAAGTGGGGAGCTGGTGGCTCAAATTTGGACTGATCTGGTGATCATTTGTTGCTTAGTAGTCTCAGAGGTCTTCTTCGCCTGGACATAATTGGTCTTCCTTATTTGCGGATCTCGTAATGAGCTTCCTGGTACGTATTTTTCTGGTTTATTTACTCCTTTAACCCTTACTTTCATGTGTCTTTGTTTGCAGGTTTTAATTGTTTTGTCTAGGGTTGGTGTTACAAAGTCTAGTTTTGGTCTTTTTTTTTTTTCATTGAACCTTTGTTATGTAATTGGATCATGTTTTAGTAATTTTGATGTCTGGGTTTGGTTTTTTTGATTATAATGTATCCCCATGTATCTTGTTGTAACCACGGTTTTCCTCTGTCACAAGTAAGGGCAATTAATAAAATTGGAATATCGTCATCTCTTTTTTTCTCATCTTTTCAAAGTACTTGTGCATATAGAAGAGAGATTGGTATGTTATGTTATTAAGGTAGAGTACTTGGTATGTTTCCTCTGCAATTTGAGGATAAGGTAGAGTCTGTTCAGTCGGTTTGGTATGTTATTAAGTTTTGGATTCGTAGGATTATTTCTCTAATCATGAAAGTTTCTAGGATCTCTTCCCAGGATGCTGTTATTTTATAGAGATTGGATATTCCGGTTTTATTTCCCAAACATAGGCAAGTTCATGTGGTTAGGTGGATCTGACCTCCACAAGGTTGGATGAAACTGAACTCGGATGATAGTAATTTAGGAAATCCTGGGCCGACAAGTGCTGGGGGTGATTCATGATAGTTGTGGTAGATTGCATGTAGCTTCTTCTACTTTTTTGGGTGAGGGACAATAATTTTGCTGAATTGAGAAGCTTATTGGAAGGGATTCGAAGGTACTGTCAGTTAGGTTTTGGTAGGGTTGAGATCAAGACAGATTCTAAATTACTTGTTAACTAGATTACCAGAGGAGCTTGTCATATTTGGTACTTAAAAGATTTCTGGGAAGAGTTACGATCTCTTGGGCCACGTGGAGTACCGTTTGACCCATGTTTTTAGTGAGAGTAATGTCGTGGCGGATTTTTTAGCCAATCAGTGAGCTGAGGGTTTAAATATTAATTAGAACATTAATAGTGAGAATTTGGCCAGTCATCTCCAAGGTCTTTTTTGTATGGACAGAATTGGTCTTCCCTACCTGCTGCTCAAGTAGGTTTCCTCTTATATGTTCTTTTGTTCTACTTGAGTTGGCATTATTTGTTGGTGTTTTCCTCTTGCAGGTGCTTTTCATTTCCCCCTTTATTTGTTTTACTTTATCTTGGTTATGTAATTTTTTATGTACATTTTTTACTATTTTGTTTTATGGTTGGGTTGTTTAATTTTTCCATGCCTGGGTTTGGTTTCGTTGAAAATCTGTATCTCTCATGCATTTGGTTGTAACCACCGTTTTTCTCAACCATAAATAAAAGCTATCAATAAAATTAGAGAGATGGCACTATTGTACATGTGGCCCTAAATCTTTAAAAAAATAAAAAATAGAGAGAGAGAGAGAGAGTTACTATTCTATTTTTACCAGGAGGCCAAGAAATTAAGGTGGGGGATCATAGAATTAATGTAACGACAAAAAATGAGCTAGTCTAGCTTTTGGTTACTCAATTAGGAGATCACATCGATTAGAGTGGAATCAAAATGGGATGGGGAACACGATAATTATGAATAATTATTTATAATTAATCACATGATAGCAGGCGGTTTTGGCTGGTCTTTGATGATCACGCCTTTTGAGTGGCAGGATGATCATCAAAGACAAAGAATATCCATCGAGTACCCTAACCAAGTTCTTATCATTCGCCAATCCTCGATCTTCGATCGACCAACTAGCCAATCAAATGCATGAGACGGTGCTGACATGGCAATATTCAAGTGTCGTTTGTGTTAATGTTTGAATTTACTACATCGCTGAAGCATGATTATATATGCAATGGGGATCCCAATCTCACCGCCCTAAAACCTTTTAAAACGACACATGCTTGGTGAGTAATTTCAACAGTACTTCTAAAGATGAGATTCTGCATGCCACCAATGAAGCATCGGATGGACAAGAGAGGCCCACGATGGGGGCCGGCCTGTAATACGTGTCTAATTTCTGCGCTTCCACATAATTGATACTCTCTCTCTCTCTCTCTCTCTCTCTACATATATATATATATATATAGACTTTGATTTCTTTATTCATTAGTGGTCGACGTTCTTCATGATCATCTAGCTAGCTAGCTAGAAAGCGTGCGTGCAATCAAATATTAGGTTTTTCACCAGAAAAGAGAAGACAATGTTACTAGAGTTCACACTTGAAGATGATAAATATACACGATAAAGGGAGCAAGTGAGTGCAAAAAGTACGACCAATCTTAATTTTATATTCCCAGAAAAGAAAAAAGAGTTACTTGGAGGAGCTTAATCATCATCATGCTATATATCTTCCTTTATACAGTTATTATGTTGTTTCGATCCAATGAATCCTCATAATTAATCATGTTCTCGACCTTTATACCTTAATTATGTTGTTTTGATCCAATGAATCCTCCAGAAAGATTGCGTGTCTTTCTTTGTCTGCAACTCCTACCAACAAAAACAATATGTATGCAGTAAATTAGCTAGGGCAGCAATCTCCAACCCTAATCCTTAAAAAGAACCCTTCAACTAGCACTACAGCTAGGTCTTTTAGATTTGGATGTTGAAATAAAATGAGAATTTTTTAAAATTTTGTGAATAGTATTAAAATAAAAGTTTAAAATATTATTTTTTAATATTATTATTGTTTTGGGATTTGAAAAAATTGAATTAGAATTTGAAAAAGTTGAATTGTTTATTATATTTTATATAGAGATTTGAAAAAGATGTAATGATAATATGAGATGAAATAAAGATGAGATTTCTCATCTTTGCCCCCAAACATAACCTAATTCAATGATACTACAACAAATATCAGTTTTTCTCGTGAGGGACACTGGTCGAAACAAGTGTAGGTTAATTGAGAGAAAACTTTTTTCTACCAATTTTTGTGGTGGGACACTCCTGGCATATAATTACGAATAATAATTTACCCATCAAAATATTATTTCATGGCAAAAGTTATCTTAGATGTATTCACACTACAGCTCCCACTGCCACATTCGAAATATCACCACAAAATATATATATATATATTTTGTACTGTCTTAGATGATTATGGATTAAATCATGAGCAAATTTCAAACACAAACTTATTGCATTAGTTTGGGCCACTGCATTACGTTTTTCTACATGGTGTATAGATATATATAATATATATATATATATAGTATATCCCAGGCCAGCCACTTCCTTTAGGCTTGATTCTAATTACTGTAGTTTTTCATTATTTTCATGATCAATTGTTTGCAACCATGAAATGATGATACGACAAGATGGGAGAGACGACATTGTAGTACAGAAAAGAAACAGTGCCAAATGACACTATCTCGAGGACCACAAGCTGCATGCCAAAAAAAGATGTAGGACAGAGTTTACTTTCAGCAACAGAGGAATTATTCAAACATTGATGCAAGGCGTAGGAGTTGACAGATTGGTTTTTACCCGGAAAAGGGGAAAGGGTGGGAAGATAGATGCTTACTGTTGGAGTTGCAGATTTCCCATTGGAGCTCATACACAAGTTGCAACAAAAAAAATGCAAAAGCGATAATTGCACTACTAGTGTAATTTGATTCCACATAGAAACATATGAAGATAATTGCATTAGAGTGATTTTTTTAAACGATAGAAGTATTAATGGTCAACCCGAATTGATAAGTTCTTATCAAATTAAATAGTTTAATGTAGAAAAAGATAGATACAACATTAAATGTTCTCTGAAAATCCTATACAATAACATTAAATATTGAAGGGTCCACATGGTGTGCCTATCTCTGCAAAATGGATCGTTTCGTAGTAAAGTAATTAGAGAGGATTTTAATTTGTTCAACCCATATTTACTTGAGCCAAAGGCCTGTGGCTTGATTGACATAAAGCTACAGCTTCCAAAATAGAGGTCTTGGGTTCAACCCCCCTCCAAATGTATAAAAAAAAAAAACGATATTTACTTGAAAACCGCTCAAAAAAGGTCTAGACGAAGAGAGTGCATTCCAAAGTGAAGTCTTTGGTAATCGCACTTTTGAAATGCTTACAAAACTTATAAACATATAAACAAGAGGGAGAATCCTTCAAACTTGTCCGATTGGTGGGAAGGCATCAAAGCTCAGAAGCAGATAGGCACAAAGTGAATTCTCTCTGTGCATTCTCTTGCTGTCAATCCCAAGTTCACACACTAAGGGTCCCGACACAACCAACGATCGTCCTTCCCACGCACAAGCCACACCATCATCCATTTGAATTTCACGTGTTCTCCTGGACCCTTGATACCCCACGGCCCACTGGTCCATCTCTCTCTCTAAAATGAATCTAGGCCAGCCGCCAGTCTCTCTCATCCGATCTGAAAGTAGATACGCTATGTTAACATTCCGACAGCAATTGATTCAGGACGAACACATTCATCATCATGTGAGTAAGACACGGGTATGGGCGCACCTGTCTTCAGAGGCAGAAATATAATGTATGCCTTCTAGCAAAGGGAGTACCTTTTCTAAATACGAGAAAAAAATATCCTTGAATGAAAAAATATACTAGAGCCGTGGTTGTATTTGATGAAAATGTGGGATTGTGGTTGCAACTGTTTAAGAAAAGTGCAAAGATATGGGAAAATCTTTCTTTCTTGTGACTTTTCTCTCCAAATTGGCATCTATATGTGTGATGGCTTCTCTGATAAACAAAAGGGCCTAAAAGGAGAACTAAAAGAAAGTCCTTAAAACTCTTCCACTCAAGTTAGCAGACCTCATACGGATTCTCACAACTGAAGATAGGTTGACTTGGACAACCAAAATCTTCCCCTTTAAATTCTCTCCTCAACCCTTCACTTCCCTTCCACACCTCTGGTACTTTTGCTTTTGTTCACAAAGAAACGAAAGCTAAAGGATTAGACTCCATTCAATTTTGCTTCCCTCATCTCTTCTGACAAAACATAACACAAAAAAAATGAGATACCCTCCAGTTAGCCTCCTTAGACAAAACAACATTCTTCTCATAAGAGGCATCACGCTCTTGTTCTTGAGTTGTGTTACTATTAGAATAAGCCTTTGTTTTTCCAGCGTCCCTTCTACATTAAAAGCACTTTCTGTTGATGGGCATTTCAACTTTGATGAAGTTCATCATGCAGCCCGAGATTTTGGCAACAGGTACCAGTTCCTCCCAGAGGCAGTATTACATCCAAAGTCAGTTTCTGATATTGCCACCACTATAAAGCATATTTGGCAGATGGGTCCTCATTCAGAGCTCACAGTTGCAGCTAGAGGCCATGGCCACTCACTCCAGGGCCAGTCACAAGCACACAGAGGAGTTGTGATTAACATGGAATCACTACAAGGACCGGATATGCAGGTTCACCCTGGAAATTCTCCTTATGTGGATGTCTCTGGTGGCGAGTTGTGGATAAATATCCTGCATGAAAGCCTGAAATATGGGTTAGCGCCAAAATCATGGACAGACTACCTACATCTAACGGTTGGCGGTACTCTGTCTAATGCAGGGGTCAGTGGGCAGGCATTTTGGCATGGCCCCCAGATCAGTAATGTCCACCAGCTGGAGGTTGTAACAGGTTCGTCCAAAATTAAAACAAAAAAGCATCATCATATGATATAGATATATAACATCATGGGAGATCAAACCAGGGTCAACCGTCAAAGGACAAACATTGAATGAGAAATGGGCAAATTATATTAACAGTATATTTTTCTTTATCTTGTATGGATTAAATATCACAAGATACTGAAATTGCAGGTGACCAGTGGTACTCACTTGAGCTTTGTTTCATGGAAAAACTTAGTAATGAATTATTTTTCTAGAACAAGTTTATCATTTGCATACAATGAATGCTTACTGAAAGGTAAAGCCAAAATGTGCACAGGAAAAGGGGAGGTTGTAACATGTTCGGAGAAGCAAAACGATGATCTCTTTCACGGTGTTCTGGGAGGACTTGGCCAATTTGGCATTATAACCCGAGCAAGGATAGCACTGGAGCCAGCACCATGCAAGGTAAAAAAATAAAATCATTTAGGTGAAACAATATCAAAGTCTTGAGTATGGCAGAGAGTACCAGTTGTAATACAATTCTCCTTTTTGAGCAGGTAAAATGGATCAGGGTGCTGTACTCGGATTTCGCCACATTTGCAATTGACCAGGAAAATCTAATATCTGTGGAAAAGACATTTGATTACATTGAAGGGTTTGTGGTCATAAACAGGACCGGTCTCCTGAATAACTGGAGGTCATCCTTTAATCCGCAAGACCCAGTTCAAGCGAGCCAGTTCAACTCAGATGGAAGGACTCTCTTCTGCCTGGAATTGGCCAAATACTTCCACCAAGATGAGACTGACAGAGTAAACCAGGTGAGGCATGCAATGGCCCACGATTAGGGTAGATTTCATAATGTAATAGATCAAATGAATTATTTGATACTGACACATATTTTAATTATGCAGGAAATTGAAAACTTACTGTCTCAATTAAGCTATATAACATCAACACTTTTTCTGTCAGAAGTTACATATGTAGAATTCCTGGACAGAGTTCATGTGTCCGAGCTTAAATTACGGTCGAGAGGCTTGTGGGAAGTTCCACATCCATGGCTCAATCTTTTTATTCCAAAAAGCAAGATAAAAGATTTTGCTAATGAAGTCTTTGGCAATATCCTCACAGAAACAAGCAATGGCCCTATCCTCATCTATCCAGTAAACAAATCAAAGTAACCATTTCACCACTCAGATCATAATCTCTATAGAATATTATGGCTTTTAACTGATTGAATGCTGTAATTCTGATGTCAGGTGGGATAACAGAACTTCTATTGTCATTCCAGAGGAAGATATTTTCTACCTAGTCGCATTTCTTACCTCTGCAGTTCCCTCTTCAATGGGAACTGACGGATTAGAACATATTTTAACTCAGAACAAAAGAATTCTAGAATTCTGTGAAACAGCCCATCTTGGGGTCAAGCAATATCTACCCCATTACAGTGCACAGGAAGAGTGGCGGACCCACTTTGGCCCAAGGTGGGAAGTTTTTGCACGGAGAAAATTGGCTTATGACCCATTGGCACTGCTTGCTCCTGGCCAAAGAATATTTCAAAAGGCAATAATAACCTTCTCGTGACAGTGGCCTCACAACATTTATTTTTTTTTAAAAGGTAGAGGCCCTAAAAGCATGTGCAGAAAATGCCTTGGCCACATAAGCAGAAAATTGGTAAATATTAAATTCGTGTGCCTTTTTGTACATGACAAGTGTAACATGGAGGCTCCAGGCTAGTAGAAATTTCTTCAACAATAACTGTTTTGAATGAATTATTGGTTACCCATAGTGAAAGGAACTGGAGCTCACCAACCCTATTAAAGGATGTCAATCTTGAATTTGTATACACCAGTTCATTCCACACCGGCATAGATTCAAATGAAAAGCAAAAGGAAACAAAAGGCTGAGCAAAGTTTAAAATGTACCCAAAACAAACAAAATTTACCCACACCTATATCATCGAGTTCACCCACACCGGCATAGATTCAAATGCAAAGCAAAAAGAAACAAAGTTTGAGCAAAGTTAAAAACGGACGCACAAAAGCTAGGAAGGAAATTACCAACTTGTTGCCAATAGCAAAATTTCAAGTGTGGTTGATGGAACCATGCATATGCCAATATGTAATAACACTGTCATAATTCAACTAAACAATGGGTGCAAATTTAGGTTTTCACCTTTTATTCAACCTAAACTAACGTCATATTTACCATACCATTGCAAACAATCGCTGGAAACTGGAACAAGATCATACAGATCTTAAGTTATCAGATGCCTCCAATACTAACTTTTCCTAAAGTGATCCCACTTATAGTAAAATAACACTATTGCTCTTATACTACCTTCCTTCTTTGTTATCATCAATGTATTTTAAGGACATTAACCAAAGGACGCAGATTCTGAACTTGAGTTAATTCTGTAGGTGTTTTATAATGAATTTATCTATCAGAATAAAAAGACCGGTTTTTATTTTTTATATGGACATTGTCAGACCCTTGTAATTCTGCACGCAGATCATTTTTAGCAGGTGAAAGTTAAGGCCAAAATTCAAATTGATGTAGGAATCCTAACATAGGCATACAGAGAAATAGATTATCAAAGTATAAAACATATGCTTCTGTAGGGTATATAAGTCAAAAACAAACAGACCTTTCATTCTTAAGCTATTAAATTTGTTTATTACTCATCAACCTTGCAGAATATTGTAATGCAAACAAAGAAAATCGTTAAACAAAATTCTAAGAAATATGGAGGTAATTATGGCAGAGTGGGCCAATCTTGTCTTTGACAGTAACATTGAGGAATGGGATTCTTTTATTTTTCTTTTTTTTCAAATGATTTATTCTATATAAGTTAGTATAAATTCTTATTTGATATATATAAAATATTGTGAAGGTTAACAGCTGGACTAATCAAGTATAACAACAGATCTCAAATAAGAAGAAAGTTTATTAACATTATATTAAAGACACTGAAATTTCATGACTAGGGCAACTCATCTATCCAAAAAGGAACTGAAGCAACTTCATTTTCATTTTCCATTTTTTATTGTGTCATTTATTTTTATTCTTTTCATTCATTTGTTAAGGAAATTAGTGTAATGGGATAAAGAGGCCTTTGTACCAGAAGAATGCAGATCTGAATCCAGAGAGGACCCAACAAGAATCTCATACTAAAACCAGTTTATTTGGTCTTGAATCTTCTGACAATGTGTAGGTCTGGGCTTCAACGGTCTTGCTAATTAAATGTTCATCACGGTTTCTTATCCTTGCCTTTTAAAGCAATGATCAGCAGTAGAATGAATCTTTCCACTTTTCACTCACTTCACATGCAGCAAAAAAGATAAGATCAACTAAGAAAAGTGCACTAAAAAAGGACTAATATTTTGCTGTTGAGGAGATTTTGGCATGTGTGAAAGAGCTGTTGGGGAAAAGGTGTTAGTTATTAACACAGTGCATGATTATATTCAGTCACTGTTCTGTATCTTTAAGTGTGAAGTTAAAAGATACATGTGGCCACCTTCAGAGTTCCAGAATGCTCTGACTTGGGATACTTGACTCTGTTTTTGAGACCACTCAAAACTACCAATGAAACTTAGAAAACTATACCTACCACGTCATAAAGTAAGGCACCAGTTTGCCACTGAACACTGAGAACCTTTGCTAGGGAATATTCACAAGAAAAGGGGCGGCCTAACTTATTAAGGGTATGTATGAATGCAGATGTTGAATCCAATAAGCATTTATGTCATTCATTCATGCTGCCAGTAGATTTCTTTTCTGAGACAGGTAGTTACTTATGTACAGAAATTAGATTAGGAGCAGGAAGTTCTCATCCTATGAGAAACACTCATCCATCAAAATAAACTTTGAGGCAACATTTTTTTTTATGTAAACACCAGAATCTCAAGCAAAAAAATAAACTAGAAATACATGCACCTTAAAAAGTAAATGGTGTCTTGCTTAAAGACATTGCTAATTTTCTGATGTTGGAAAATCAGATACCAAAGAAAGGGCATTGTATTCAATCATCAACAGCACCTCAACTGAAGCATTTAATCAGTGCCAGGTTGACTGAATGGTACTCATAGATATGGAAATATTATGGATGATGAGAATCTAAAGAACAAAAGAAATTCTAACCCTCACAACTTCCCTCAGAACCCAACAATGGGGTCAATGAGCAAAGATTGCCTCATGAAGGATCACCATCCAGAGGTCAATGGAATATGAATTCCCGGTGTGGTGAGCATACTATCTTCAAGTTGTCTATTCAGAGAGTTGCATCTAGTCCAGATTCCTAAAATAATTGGATGATGCCTCATCTGCTCATTTTAATTCATATTTACGAATATGAGAATACATCCAGTGTCAGCCTCTTAAATATTCTGATAGGAAACCAGCAGGATGCTGATAAATTCTCGCTACAATTAGCATCATATCAAAATACATCCTTAAGGTCTAGGTATCCTAGAGAAATTGAATTTCCATTACAGTTCCCTTTAAAGAGGACTTCAAGGTGAAGTTTCGAATAATATGGTGCACATCAATTAGAGAAAGATCTATCATCTACTAGTTACGTTCTAAGCAGATTATCAGAACAACCCCAATACCCTCAAAGCTTATAATCCTGATAGCATAACTCTTCTCAGATGAAAACTCCTCAGATGAGTTTTAAGCATCTGTGTCTCCTAGTATTTCATTTTCTCGGAGCTTATAATAGTTCAGCTACCAAATTTTTCTGAAGTATTTGTTTATGAAGATTTTTCCATACAACATGGTTTCTTAAGGACACATCAAATCACAAAGTTTCATTCGGAACCATTCCTATAATTGATAAGAATCACTCCTGCCTGTCAAAGATTTCCACCAACAATTGGCTCCGATAGTAAACCCATCAAGCTGGCAGCCATGAGGCTATAGATTCTTTCTAGGGCTTCATTTTTTTCTTTTGGGTAAAAGAAAAAAGATCCACAATGGCATAGTCATT
>QEOT01003308.1:66378-119338 GCA_003123785.1 Pterocarya stenoptera
TTTAGAATATAAAAAATAAAAAAAATAAAAACTTGTTTGCCCTTACCGGACGTCTATTGCCAGGGTGTAGCACTGTTCAATGGTCAAAAGTAGCTCTCTCTCTCTCTCTCGTTGAAAAGATTGAGCACATACCAATTAACATCCAAGAAGATTTGCAGAAATTGCACAAAGCGTGTTGATTTCGAGGCATTAGTACATGAAGATTTTTATGGCCACTCAATTGCAAAGAAAAATTAAAAGCCAAGACCCAAAAACTGAAAAGAACCATCCCATCAATTCAAACTGTAACAGATTAATTTTCAATATTAGATCAAAAAGATATGTTCGGAATGTAAGTTTTGCATCTTAAACTATCACACGATCCAGAACTCAAATCCCTGCATTGTCCCCGCTCATGATCTAAGACCAGAGCAAACATTTACCCATGATTAAGACTTAATTCAAGCATTAAAAAAGCAGCATAAACAATCAGAGTATTATACGCTTTTCTCTCATTTTCATGAACTTTTTTCTCAGCAACGTCCAAACGGATGGTACGTACGTAACAAATAACAAGCGATATTATTCGTGATCTAAAACATATTGTTTTTTTTTTATCATAAATATGACTAATACTAAACGAAGCTCAAACAAAATGAATTGTTTCGACCAGAGTGTTTTTTATTATTATTATCAGAGATCTGAGAGAGAACAGAAATTGAAAACCTGGAGTTTCCTATGCTTTCTTTCCGCTTCGTCGCGCTTTGCAAGATCGGCGACCAAGCGGAACCTGCGACGAGGATTCTTGACCATGGAGACTGCCGATCTCCATCTCCTAAGCGCTTCACTGGACGGCCTCTTTGATTCCAACTCGAAGTTCTGTCTCAGATACTTCTCCATTTTATTTTCAAACGTACGATAGCTGATTAATATTCTCTGTTTCGCTACGTACAATCTGATCAGAACGAAGCTGGCAAAGAAAAAAATAGAGTAGAAGTAGGGTTAAGTTTATGCAAAGAAAGATTCAAACTCCACCGTGAATGGCGGGAACGAGCAAGAGGGCCGAGAGAGAGAAACAACGGGCTGTGGTGATGGATATATATATACACATAAAAGATTGACATTCTCAAGACGAGATTTCCTTCCATAAAAGTCTCATTCCCATTTCACTACATTCATACATATATACACACAATTTACATAGAGAGAGAGAAATATGCAAATATGTATTAAGGCAAATCGAAGAACAGATAATAATATCAAATCAGAAAGTAAATTTATAGTGTACGTGATCGATCACATACTGTACGTGTTAAGTGACATCTGCATATTATATATTCGATCGGCCCCATCATTATCAAAAAGTTTTATAAATAACAAAATAATTTTAAAATACCAATAAAAAGAACAGTTTGTACAATCTTTTCATTTAGGGATTACAATGCAAGTCTACGTAATTTTATTTTTAAAATGTTTTAAAATTATAAAAATATTCTCTTTAAAATGATATTTTTTCTAATTTAATAAAGAGCATGCACATATAATCTCCAACTGAAGACTCCAATTATAATTTCTTTAATTTGAAACAAAATAAAAGGCTTAATTTAATTAGTTCTACATATCGATCTCCACCCACACACGCACGTACGCAGATATGAAATCGTTGATATCACGTACGTCTATCAACTTATAATCCTTAAATTGATATTCTATCGATTCTATTTACGATAATGGGTGCCCATATTGTCGTTAACTTGTTTTTGCCAATCCGACTCATCAGATGAATTCATTAAGGAAAATATACTAGTCATAAATAGATTATACAAAAATATTCTCAAAAACTAATGTAGCATGATGTGCTTCGTTAGATTGTCAGGTTATTTTTATTGTAAAGTAGTTCTAACGGATTATATGAAGTCATATTTGTTTGTGTGATTACTTTTGTATAATCTCTTTATTGCTATAACAATACTCAAATTAATTTGAGGCTATATTCATTGAGTCAATATATATATTACTCCAAAAATTTAATGCCTTCAACAATTCCATTTTATAATATAGTTTTACAAATTGATATGACTTCAAATAATACATGATCTACTTTATAAGAAAAGTATTTTTATAATCAAATCATGTACCATATCAAATCACGTCAGTTTATATATTTACTTTTATGAGATGATTTCTTTGTGGCTAAAACATTTCTCTTTCATACGGCTAAGAAAATACCTCTCAAGACGGTGACGGGCAAAATACAACCTGAGATACACTTTGGAGTTAGTAAAAAGTTAATGATCAAATATTTAAGGTGTGTTTGGTTACTGATCAGACTAACTCATTACTATTTACTATTTTTTTGCTATAATTCATTATTTTTTTACTACTATGTACAGATCACTTCAATATCCAAACATAGCCTAGTGTACCAGAGATAATTAAGTTAAGAAAATTTCTATTTGTAAGCTGGTGTGTAAAACACACCCTCCATTATACTGTAGACATGACAAAATTTGATTTGTAAGAAAAGTTTATAACCCAAATCTTTTATTTAATGTCAACTGTGTCAAGAGTGTATTCTCCATACCGGACTATACATTGAAGTAGTCTTAAGTTAATAATTATTCTAATCAATGTATAATATGAACATGAAGCAGCCTTGCTATCTTATTTTATTTTTTATCAAAACAAAACAAAAATGGTAAAATGAGCCATATATAGCATTGATAAGACAAATAAATTGATGTATATTTGGATCATTAAAATCGTCACAAATGGGCTCGATGCCCCTAAAAAGTCCCTAGCTATAGGCTATAAATCCAAGTTTCATAACATGCTCTAAATTAAAAGGCCAGGCCATTTATAATTTTATGAGGAAGATGCTCACCAGGTTGAAAGACCCAAATGAATGGGCTTTCAACTCCTCATCATCTTGAAACTACGTGACTCTTTTCCTTCCTTAAATGGGCTTTCACAAGTTGCATTATTACGTTTATTGATTATCAAACAGATTATAAAATAATTGAATCGTCATCAGATTTCTTCGCTCAAATGGCATGTATCGAACCGGTGAAATATAGAGCGTTGGATATCCTAATTTATAAGAATAATATTATATATAATTTTAAATAATTATATTATTTCAAGTTGGTGTATAGAATACGCATTTCACATCGCTTAAAAGGTTTAAAATTTAAATACTAAGATTTGATATTTAAATTTTAAAATTTATCTTTTAAAACAATAATTTATTATGTGCGCTCCACATCGATTTGACAATAAAAATTTTCTCAATTCTAAAATATGCAAATCTCTGCAATTATTTTAAGAAATAGTTTAACACCATTAAAAAGTGAAAATTATCATGAGTCTCAAATTTGAATTATTCTATTTTTAAACTAGTATATAATTCACATCTACATCACTAAAATAATAAAATTTAATATATGAAATTCAAGTTGGGTTTGGATACACAGTTCAGATGAGATAAGATATTTTGAATAGTAATTAAATAAAATATTATTAGAATATAATTTTTAGTATTATTTTTATTTTAAGATTTGAAAAAATTAAATTGTTTATTATATTTTTATATGAAAATTTAAAAAAATTATAATAATTGAGATGAGATAAAAGTTTTGTGTAAGCAAACTGAACCTCAAGTTTTAAAATTATATTTTAAATCAAATTATAACATGTAAACACTTTAGTTATAAACACCTACTCGAGAATTAGGTTATGTTTGGGATATCTATCTTATCTCATCTAATTATTACATCTTTTTCAAATCTCCATATAAAATATAATAAATAATTCAACTTTTTTAAATTCTAATTCGACTTTTTCAAATCTCAAAACAATAATAATATTAAAAAATAATACTAAACTTTCATCTTAACACTATTCATAAAATTTTCAAAAATTCATATCTTATCTCAAGATCCAAACCTAACTTAAAAAAATTTCCTCAAATTTTCAACGAATATACAAAACTTGACATCCTTAATCCATACAAATCATTTTTCCTAAGCTTTCAATCCGTAGGTATCTCTCCACTCATAACACCCAGAATCGTGAGGCATTTTACCTCCAGAAACAAAATTCTACAATCATTATCGATGCGGACAAGTATGTCTGTCCTAAGTCTAATTGGACCAGGGTTAACTTCATGTGCGAAATTTAGGGGAATGAATTCAAAAGCACTAATGATCACTTTCCTACAAACCAAACAGGGCCTCTAGAAAAAGCCGCCTCTCTCGCTCACTCACCATCGAGGAAACACCGTCTGGTCTCCCATTACGGCCGTCTCTACGTGTCAAATAACACTAATTTGACGGCTTGTACTTATCCACAACTTGTTTCGTCTTTTTCCCACTTTACCTTTTTGGCTACAAACTCCAATGCTACAGTTAAAAGTAAAAAAAAAACCCCAACACTGTCAAAAATTTTGTCCCACATCGAGAAGATTCTTGCAAAAATCGTGCCCTTTTGTCATACGTGTGAGCATCTACGTCTACTTTCAGATTTGTGTATGACCTTTACTGTCGAGCAGAAAAAGTAAAGGTCAGGAGTATGTGCATATATACAATATCAAAGAGAAAGTGTGGTATTACTCACATGGGTGGCCCAGGAGGGTGTGGGTGGGTAGGACCCACACATAACCTGGCATCCTATAAATAAGTAGGTCCCACATGCAGTGTCAGTACTCCCATGTGAGATTGTGCCTTGTGGCCTCCTTTATTTCCCCTCCAATAATGGCAAAAGATTAAAGATAGACCCCACCAATAATGAAAGAGATAAATTGAAACAGAAATAGAAACATGAATAGTAATAAAGAGACAAATTCTTTCATGAAATCAAAAGAGCATGTGGAGAGGTAAAAGGGAGGGAGGACCAATTAAGCTAAAAATCTCACTTTTGCTTTCTGATTTTCATTCCAAATCTCTCTGTCTGGCAAATCTAGTAAGAGATTTATATTGTGTATGACAACTAGTGCTACAAATTAAGAGCAATACATGAAATGGTAGAGATTTCCACGTTGTTTTTAGTCTTCAAACAGAAATGGGGGCTGGCTGACTGTAATTGTATACCACCTTTTTCGCCTCCTCATTTGCTTCAGCCCCTTCAACTCTAACTTTACTCGTTACGGTCTATCAATAAGGCTTGTAGTTATATTCAGCTTTTACTACTTTTTCCTTGCTTCTCTGGCTCTTGCTTCAGCTGTACAAAGATTTGATTACACCCTAAAGATATGGACTATGAGACTAAGACTACATTTGGGCTAGTGTTTCTTCTATGGAGACAATGGAAAAGGGGTAGAAATTACAGTGCCAGAAGTTAATACTACTACACATGGACAGTGTGATTCTTTCTATGTTCTTTCTTTTTTAACCTGTGGTTCAACTTCAACTACAGAAATGAGAGATGAAAATAGTACAACACGGAAAGGAACGGATGACCCACTTCCTTCGCTGCGTTTTTACGTATGCATTTTGTATGGTAGTAAGTAGTATCGTATTGATGACGAGGATGGCGGTGAGAGCTGGTGATGGTGATCCTCTACGGACCTTGTTCCATATGGGGGGAGTTTGTTTGGTTATGCTTCTCAATCTTCCTGTAAACATGAGCAAAAACGGCCAAATTCATTCAGAATACATAATCACAAATTGTTTGCATGCAGAAAATAAAAACAAATAAGCCATCAAGTACTCTGAATAGAAAAGAATCCAAAGTTGATTTACCTAACACTCGGAAGCTAAATTCCAATAGGTCCACCGGTGCCAGCATACATTCCAATGGCTCCATGGCCAGAGGAGAACCTGAAATGAAACCCCATTTTAATATACAGATACTGTAACATATTAACAAGGATTATGTAGCAACGGCACTTGATGGCATTGAGTGGGAATACCTTGGCATCTGGCAGTTGAAAGATTTGAAGGCTGCCATATCCAATGTGGACGCCGCCGCCGGGAGTATTGTTGCCGTCGCCAGTTTATTGTCTGCAGACGTAGCTGAGGCATCTGCATCATTCACTATGCTAGACCCATTGGCAAAGGCAGACATGAAGTCTGCAGCTGCTTTCGTTGGAGAAGCAAAGGGGCTATCAGGGAGGTTGTGCTCCAAACTGCACTCAATTATGCGATAAACAATCTTTAACATTGCTCATATTGGAGAACCCACATTGGAAAGTATGCTAAAAAAAATATTAGAATGATCAAAAATTGAACTTGATACAAATCTAAGAAACAAAAGGATAATTAGCAAATCTCAGTCGCCTTTCTAGTAGTCTGAATTAAAAAGCCCATACCATTCTTGCAAATCACTCTCTTCATGAGGGGGGCTCCGCTTCCCATTGCCAACACCATTGGCACTCTCATCGTTGTCAGTCAATTCTTTGCCTGCAACAGTGGTGAGCTCTATCTTCTGCAACTGCTGCAAATCAGTACAACCAGCAGCAGAAGCAGTTGGTGCAGCACTAGAAGAATTTTCTGCAATCAAACAATTGCAATCCTGAAAACACCGTTCTAGTTATGAAAAAAAAAAACAGCAATGTGGAATCAACATGCCTTCTGGGACTTCTTGGCTGCTACTGAATGAAGGAAGAACAGGGTTTTGACTAAACGGGTTGGGAGAATGAGTAGGAGATGGGACTGGGCTGCCAGTGGAGAGCGCACGGTGTTGGTGTTGCTTCTTGATATCAAGAAGCTGCAAGCTCATCAACCTCCTACTTTGAAGTTCAAGGGCTTGCTGCAAATCAGCTTGCTCCTCCAATTTCCTCCTCCACAGCATGTCTTGTGCAGTGTAAAACATTCTTGCTCCTTTTGATTCGATCAAATTAACTTGTAAGTTGAAAGGAAAGGATCATCTTTAGCTATAACTATTATTAACGTGCAAATCAATGGAAATGCAAAGATAGTAGCTTGCTTACCGAGCTGGAGATCATATGGGTCTCTACCATCAACTCCAGTAGGAGTGCCACATGGTGAGAACTCTCCCCTCTCCACTTGTTGATGCTGTTGTTTCCTGCAACTAGCAAGTAGCATTACTGCATTAGCAAAGTGCATTTAAACTTCTAATTTAACCAATGGCGAGCACAGAAGATTAAAATGAGTGTGTGTGAGAGAATGCCTGTACTTGTCCGGTACTTTGCCTTTCTCCTTGTAAGGCTTAACAAGCACACGAGCATCACAAACAAAATGAGGGTTCCCTTTAGCAAGAATGAGCTTCACAGTTTCCGGGTAAACAAAAGTAACAAACCCAAACATCCTCTTCTGCTGGTATGGGATTCTCACATCTTGCACCGGCCCATAATTGCTTCAACAACAAAATCAAAACTTCTCAGCCAAAAACACCAATCCATTCCAAAAGCTTTAAATAAAAGAGAACAAAAAACCCAATAGAACCTGAAATAATTTGAGACGTCTTCCTCTCTGAAAGTGCTATCAGCTGGGAAAGTCAAGTAGATCTGCCTCGACGCTGGGTTCACCATTCCAGCCCCACCATTCATCGAAAAATCGTTTCTTTCGAGCCGGGATCGCCCAAACTTGTGCATATCTTCACTCATCATTAGAGCCGCCGCCGCTCTACGCGTACTCACAAGAGTCAAAACAAGAGGGTGGAAAAATAAAAAACAAACCAACCAACCCCCCAAGATTTTGAATGGTACAATCTAAGAAGTGCATACCTATTAGCATCATTTTGCTGCTGCTGTAGGAGCATATTCATGCCCTTTGAAGAGTAAGGAAATGAAGCTGAGGCCATGAGTTGAGAAGCTGCAGCCAATCTTTGTTGCTGAGCAGATTTAGATCTGAGAATTTCATGGCACTGGTCCATCATATCAATCTTGCTCGGTGAACCTACCATTGCAGAACCATCCACCGAATCTCCAAGCCCCCCATGTAAGAACCTGCAACTAGTGCCATTCTTGCAGTATCCTCTAGCAAAGTACAGACAAGGTTTCCAGCCAAACCCGGAATTGGGGTCCTCAGACCCCAAGCAGACATCACTAACCGAGAAGCTTCTGCGGTGTGGAGATCCTCCCCAACTACCGTACGAAGCAAAATGCATAGGGTCGCCACCAGCACCAGTTGGACTGGAGGAAAAGTCTGACTGGGGGTAAAACAAGTCTTGGTTTTTGGGGCCAAGGGCGGGGGAGCCATCGTTAAGGAAAGAAAGCTGGTCTTGGAGCTGAAAGTCATCGATCATATCGGTGGCTCCACTTCCATAGAAGGGTAAAGAGGAAGCAGACGTGTTCATTGAAGAGGAAGAGAAGGACCCAACGGTTAGATTGTTGGGACTAATCAAATCATCTGGGTTTTGTACCTCAGACAAGGCTGACCAAGAAGCTGAACTGACAGAAGAAGTGTTTGGGATGGTTAAAGGAGGAGGAGGAAGATTAATCCCACCAAGAAGCCTGGTAGGAGAGGAACTCTGCCTGGAGACAGAAAGTTGGTTGCTTGAGAGGAAAGGCGATGGAGATGACGGAGTTGAAGGGGCGGACGGAGGGTTCGAGGTCAGTCCCAGGTCTTTCCGGGCTTTGAGAATTACCGACTGGACAAGAGCTTCAGGACCAAATGCTAATCTAATCATTTCTTTCCCACCATGGTCTTGAATAAGTAGTAGACCCATGATTTTGGATGCATTTTCTGGGTCCAAGTTTTGGATTCTCGAGAAAACAATTTTTGTTGCCTCATAACCATCCATCGGTGAAAATAGGTTGGTGCTAGAATTTCACACACCAAACCAACCAACCCTCCCTCAAGTTTAGTTCTTATTGTTTCTTTGGTCTGAGAAAGCGAAGTGTTCTCTCTCTCTTTTTCTGTCTGTACAAGTAAACTTTCTTTCTCAACCGCACACAAACACTACCTAACAACTTGTGATGAATAGGAGTAAAGCGTTCCTCTTTCTCTTATTCCTGCAAAAACCCAACAACAGAGTTGTAAAGAAAAAGGAAAAGAAAGAAAAGTCGAGTGTTAAAAAGAGTATTCTCGTGTGGTTTGATTAAAAAGGAGAATAGAAGTGGATGCTGAGAGTTGCCTTCGTTAAAAGCAAAGAAAGACGTTAAGAAAAATACCCAGTGTTGAATTTATCTATAAAGAAACTATGAGAACTGCAGAGCAAAAGCTTGCAGAAACAAAAAGGAGCAAGAAATAGAAAGAGATATAACTCTCCCGGAGCCTTACTTTTCTCTTCTTTTCTAAATCGAAATTAAAAACCGACTCTGAAGCATGAGAATACCGCTTACCCATGAAAGAAGGTCGTCTTCTGGTTTTCCTTTGCTACCAGTCTCTTCTGTTCAAACACAATAATAATAGTCAAACTTACTACAAAAGCCAAACCACCGCCTTGTTTCCAGAGCGGCTGCAGAGGCTAGCAGCAGCAGGAGCGGGGAGCAGAGAGGAACCAAAAATTTGCTTCACTCCTGCAGGACATGTTTTTTGGGCACTGGGCAAGTGGGCAGTGAAGCTGAAAGCTGAAACCACCTCATGTTTTTAAGCGCGCGCTCTCTCTCTCTCTCTCTCTCTCCCTCTCTCTCCTTCGAAAGTATAACAAAGACCAGTAGGAGTGGCAGTGAGCGAGAGTGTTGTTTCGTGGCCTGTTGGTGCGTGGGGGTGGAGTTGGGTTTGGTGCTTTGAGTGGATCCAGATCTGTGCTTCAAATAGTGCACGTTCACTTGCCCCTAACCTCTGACACTCCCTATTTAAAACTCTGCATTTTTTTCTTACGACTACTGCATTTTTTTTCCTTTCTTTCCCAAGCCAGTTAATATACAATCAAACGAATCGCTACCTATTCCCGTGAAAGACACGCTCCAATGGAAATCATGATGGAGTTTTGTCGGACCCGTTGGTAGAGAGGTATGCACACGCACCTGGCCGGGGTTTGTTTAAAATTGGCTCATCATGTGTTCTTATGGGGGAGTCAATGCCTCTCCAATCTTTTTTCTCTCTCTTCTGAGGAAGACAAAGAAAATGTTTTTAAGAATGACTCCATGTAATATGGGATAGTTAATTTGATCATGTCCCACAAGCATAATATGCTCTCCTCACTTTGCTCTCTTAAAAATAATTGTTATTATGATGAAGATTGTGCGATACTATAATGTCTAATTATGTGAGAGAGAGAGAGAGAGAGAGAGAGAGAGAAGGCTGAGTTATTTTGTGCTTTTGATGGTAGAAAACTACAAAAGGTATGGGGATTTGTATAGGAGGAGGAGGGGCATGGTTCTTGTATTCTTGCTTTCTCACTTGTCGTTTTTAAGATGCCCCCACAAGAAGTAAATGATCACTGACTCTCTCTCTCTCTCTCTCTCTCTCTCTCTCAACACAAGCACTCTACTCAGACCCTCGTTATAATTCACACCACAGAACTCCATCACTTTTCCTCAGTATCTTTCCTCTTTTTCTTGAAAGTTTTATTACAGATGAGTGATATCTACAGGAGAAAGGAGAAAGGAGAAGCAGTGGTCTCCTCTAGGTGGTGAGAAACAAAAGTAGTTGGAGCTTATAAAAGTATGGGGTTGATCACGAGAGAAAAGGTAACCATGGAGTTAGCTAGCTTCCCACATGGGGTGTGGGCACTGCACTTTCATTAGTCTCTTGGTTTCTCTTTTTGAGCATTCTATATATATCTATATGTATGCAGATCATCAACACCCTTACAAAATGAGCTGTTGCTTATATACAATAAGGAATGAAATTATTGCCTCTGTCATGCATCCAAGTTTATTTTTTAAAAGTTGTAGCAGCAATCTTTCATATTATCATATTAAAAAGTATCGTCAACATGCTAAATATTATACCACTTTTTAATATGCAAATCACAATCAGAGTTATATGTTACTCGAGCTTTCTTGGCAAGTGCAGATAAAAGCATGCAGTGACGACCAATACCATTTTGAATTATTTATAGCAGCTTGTTGTATAAAGTCATCTACCGTATCCCTTAAAGATGAGGTTGATCAAAGTGTGGGAAGATTTGACCAAACCAAATCACTCAATTTCTAGTACTGATCCGACTGTTTTTGTTATATATGGTTTCGGATGTAGCAAAATCGACGCATGTTTAGTTCTAGTTTTTTTTCCCCTCAACAAAACCATTTGGTTACAAACTTCATGCTTAGATCTTCCATGCATGACTACTACACATTAGTTAGTTGTTATTTAGGTTAAAACTGAAAATAAAGAAGAAAAAACTGTTAAATTTTCCTCAAATCATACCAAAAAGTCTTATCGATGAGTTGAGAGTTCACGAGATTTGTGTAACATTACCACGCGTTATTGTAAATATTGATTTGACTTACTTTTAAATTTTAACTTTGATTAATAACACTAATCCATCAGTTCATAAAGTCTACAAGATATAATCTAGATCTCTAATATGTTTCGCAAAAAAAAATTGTTTGCATCGATATATTGAGATAGGCATACGAAACCATCTAGAATTCAATAAAGATGATAGGTTATAATTGTTTGATAATATGTAGGCTAAAATTGAAAGCTAAACCCACATGTACGAAACTAACACACTAATTATGCTCCGATTCAGATTTGATTTAGATTTAGAGAAGAGATTGATGGTTTTAAAAAAAAGAGAAAAATTAAAAAATATATTATTTAAATATATAATATTATTATTATTTGAAGATTTAAAAAAATTAAATTATTTATTATATTTTAAATAGAAATTTAAAAAAATTATAAATGTCAGATAAAATGAAATGTAACGTTTTCCCAATCGAGCCTCAACATTTAACTCCATGATTTGATCAATCATTTCTCAATATCGAAAGTAAAAATGTTCAAACGAACGATGCGTTTTGTTATAAAAATCTTTTTCATTGAGTTGATAGGTCATGTGAGTCCGTAATCGTATCACATCATTTCATTAATATAATATAATAAATGCAGCTTTGATTCTTTATTTTTTATTTTACGACACATTGTGATATAAAACTCTGCTTTACATAAACTTGTAAAAATATTTTTACCTTTATAAGACAAAAAACAATAAAAAATCATCCAAAATATACTCACGTACAGGCTGTACAGCTAATTAAACCGAGCAAGGAGGGTTTCCTTTTCCCAGCCTTTTGTTATTTCACGTGCTTAATACGCGCGTGCCAAATGTTGCATATACTTTTTGCCTCTCGTGTCTCAAAAGTAATAAAAATAAGAATAAAAATAAAAAATCAGCCTTTTTAGGTGGTCGGATCATATATCAATTATCAAACTGTTCTTCTCTCTCTATCATTACGAGGGCCAATGGGATTACATAAAGCAAAAATAAAACTTGGGTGGTTGCAATCACAGCTTACTTGAAATTATCACTCAATGAAATACTTCTTTCAGACTGCTGATTATATTTCACATTTTATTTATGAGTATTGTTTAATCTATGCATAAGTTTTACATAACAAAAAATTATACATATATATTACATTAAGTCACATCATTATGTAAACTTAACAATTCTCTTTATTTATTATATTTATTTAAGACCCAATTCTTGAATTACATCTCATCTCAATCCCTCTTTCAAATATATATGAAAAAGTTTAGAAAAATATTATAATTATAAAGAGATTTTATAAAAATAAACTTATAAATTGATGTAACTTCATATGATACGTCAAATATACTTTACAATAAAAATAATTTTACAATCTAATATACAACATCAAACCACATTAATTTATATATTTATTTTTGTGAAATCTGTTTATATCTTTTAAAGTATTTCTCAAAGACATGGTAACGTATAACATAATTACCAAATATTGATGACCACGTACGTATGTGTTTATCATGTAACAAACCCAAAGACCTTAGTACTCATGAATTAGTTGGGACATCTTTAGCTTTGGTGCTATATAAATTGGAAGTTTCCCAATATAAGGAAACGTACTTACAAATTAAATGCTAGCTGGCTACGCACTGGACTGGCTATATATAGAAGACAGACAGACGGAAGATTATAAAAAGGTAAAATGATGTAACATAAGCTACCTCCTTAATTCATGGTCTCCCAAAGAGATATTAATTAATGTTACAACTGTAAAAGAAAGACACATGAGCTAAATAAACATGCATGTATATTGTAGTCAAGACCCGATCATTAATTTGGTACGCTCCTAAAAATAACAACATTGTATTAATTAATGTAATAAATTAGACATCAAGTTTCATGCATGCATGGGGCTCCCCGATCGAATAAAACCGGTCTGTTCAATGTTTATTTATTTATCAAGAGAGTTTTTCTATTTTTGTTTCCTATTATTTTGAGACGAAGATACCGATCCTGTCTCTTAATATAAAACCCCACATGCATAATTCACGGCTTCGTACTCTCTTGTTTTCAACATGTCTCTGTTTCTTTAATTTTGATGAGCTTTACCTTCCTCCTCCCATCACAAGAACCGTAGTACTACTCCTACTATTTAATATCTACAGCATGCTGTGTACCCCACTGTGCATGTGAATGGTCCACAGCTTAATTTGCCTCAATGCCCTTGCCTTTTGCAATGTAAGAGCACTATAAGTAGCTTTTCTATTTTCATCTTTATCTTTAAATTTAGAGAATTTATCTTTAAAAAGGTCTGCATTGACTTCTTTATTTTTATATTTTTACATAACTATAAATAGTCATTCTTCAAATATGAAGAAGTACTGTTCATTTTTCAAATATTATTTTACTATTTTTTTCTCTCTCATACACATTAAAATTAACTTTGTAAAATTTATATTAAAATGATTTTGATACATAAAATTTGTATTAAGTTGATAATACAAAGTGGATGCTAATTATAAAATATATATAAAAAATAATTTTAGAAAACAAATAAAAAATAAAAAAATAATAATATTTTATTATTATTTGATTCAAATATGCATAAACCACTACCAATGCTCTAAAATGGATTTAGCTAACAGCACTAGCAATTTTTTTTTTTTTTATGATATGCAAAATCACATTTTTTGGATATTAATTTTGCATATCAAGAAAAATTTTCACATTAGATTATGCATATTTGAATTAAATAATAAATAAATATTATTATTATTTTCTAAAATTATTTTTTTCTTTCGGATTTTTTTTTGTTGGTATCAAGAGAGAAAGGAAAAATAAATATTTCGAGAGAAGATTTATTTCTGTTGGTAGAGAGAGATAGAGAGAGGAGAGAGAGAGAAAATAGTAAAATAAGATTGGAGAGTAGTAAATAATATATCTTCAAATTTAAAGAAACACTGCTTATAACTATACAAATTTTTAAAAATGTATAATTTAATACAGTCCAATTTAATATCATATTATATAAATATATACATACATAATGCAATAACAGTATTCTTAAGTTCTCCTATATATAAAAAAAAATAATAATAATAATAATAATTTTTTTTTAGATTAATTATAGGTTAGAAGAATTCACGTGGGGTATACTAATTATGAAGGTGACCCTGTGCTGCAAATCATGATGTCAAAATAAATTTTAAATAAAATTTCACATTCTCAAATCCTAACCAAAGATTCTCTCTCTCTATATATATATATTTTCTCTCTCTTGTAGGAAGTCATTCATATATAAATATTCATCCTGGCTAGCTAGAGGTGGCCATACCTGATGTTTAACAATATTATTGAAAAATAAAATCATGTAAAAGTACCGAGCGGTTTTCGGTTTTGAATATTCATCCAAACCAAATAGAAAAGAAAACAAGAAGGAATTAAATAAAGCAACATTAATATAATATCAATAGCATATAAATATATACATAGTAGTATTTCAGCTACCACTTTTTGAATCGAATTATATTCGGACCCAAACAAGCTAGCTTTAAATTTCGTGTTGCATGAGCTTGACACTGTATATGAGGCACACGATCGAAATATTGACTAGTTTTGAAATTACAGTATTTTCATTGGAATTTCAATAAAAGTGATCAATAATTAATGTAATATTAACGAATTCAAATAATTGATATATAGGTCTAATCTTTTGAGTTGAATTTATAATTAATGTGCAAATATATAAACTTTATAGATAGTTGGAGCGGAGCTTATGATTTTGGGTTGTCGTAATTAAGTGGGTGCAAGGTCTATTTCGAGTCGAAAGAAAAATAAATATAAATATTAAAGTAGCTAGCCTTTGTATTTAATTTTAATATATTTATAGACACAAAGAGGTCTAGAAGGACAGGCCGGGAGATATAGAGAGAAAAGGTCTACAGCTGCATGCCAGGCATGCATGCATGGATGGCACAATCGGGTGGCCCGCATGATTGATTAATCCACCACTTTTTTTTCTTTTTTTGACCCTATTTTCTCACCCTTATTCAATCGAACGTGGGAGGGAAACCCAAGATAGACGTCCTAGCTATGGAAAGAGTTTCTTCTGTTTTTTCTTCTCTAATCATTGATGCATTCAATTAATACTTTAGAATATATATATTATTTATAAGAAGGGCGGGTAGGATATATGCTCTCAATAAAAGCCTAGCGCATGAAAAATGGATTAAAAAAAAAAATTGAATTCTTTGTTCTACAAGAAATTAAGGAAGAAACAATTAGTCTCGTTTGTTTATGAAAATGAGATGAGTTGAAATTAAAGTTAAAAAGTTAAATAAAGTATTGTTAGAATATATTTTTTAATATTATTTTTGTTTTAAAATTTAAAAAAGTTGAATTGTTTATTTTATTTTATATTGAAATTTAAAAAAATTATAACGATTAGATGAAATGAAATAAGATGAGATATTTTCTAAAAACAAACGAAACAAAAATAGTTTGTCAATGCATGTTTTAACAAATGGATCAACAAAACTACAATTGAGAACCGCATGGAAACTTGATGCTGCACGACGATCTATTATTTTGATTTTTCGCATTAATTACTTTCTCCGGATTCAAGTTTGGTCAAACCTAAATAATTAGATAAGTGGCCAATAATTGGATATAAAGGTTGGATATAATATATATATATATATACACACACACACATTCATTTATAAATTATCACTCTGATCAGGTGAAGTTGGGGTGCATGACCTCAGGTGTTCAAGCCCTGATTTCTATTTTACCAAAGAAAGAAAAAACAGTATTAATTGGTAACGTTTTTTAAGTCTTACATAGATGGAGGAGAATTCCTGCATGCACTTTCTCGTACAGGCCGGGGCTGATCAATATGCTCACATGATTTAATAGATACTATATATATATATATTTATATATAATATGTGAGATCCAAATCGCTAGCTACTAGCTAGGCAAAGTGATCATCTATATATCCTTAACTAAACTAAACATGATGAAGAAAAACATGACATGTCTGACCTCATTCACTGCTTTCATTTATCTAATTATCAACTACCTTTTGCTACGATGCATGCATAACAGACAGGATTTGGCTGCTAATTAACTGGCCGGAAAGGGAATTGTTCGAGTTAATTTGAATTGAACTGGCCGCGATTATTTGTTTTGGGAAATACTATTATTAATACAATACATGTAAATTTAATTATTGTGAATATAATTATTGACATATATATATATATGAAAACAATACAAATATATATTTATATAGAAAATCTAAAGTTGGTTTATCAAAATTAAATAACGAATTTATAGGAAGAATAAATGAATTCCGCGGGGATAGCATCCATCGAGTACATGAATTCGTGTTCGTGTAAGTTGTTTTACTCTTGACTTGTTCATAGCATGCAGTAGTATTTGCATGCAATCATTGTGGTGGGAATGTGAGAAAATATCGAAGAAAAAGAAGCAATCAAGTTTGTAACGTCGTGAAGGATTCTTCCTCATCATGTACAAGCTGTAGCCTGACACGTTCATTAATTTGCTCATTCATTCATTCATGATAACCCTAGCTACCTGCATTTCTTTCCTCTAAAACAGCTATCACTTCTTCGGATAGATCAGGAAGGAAGTCCAAAATACGCCCCAAGGGCGATGCTTTAGGCTACTACCATCACCAAAAGCCGAAAAGAGAAATGACTTGTCTCTTTGTTTTTTGTCTTGGAATGATGATGAGACACTTGACAATGAAAAGTAAAGTTGCTTTTAAAAAAAAAATAAGAGAGAGAGAGATGATAATCCAGTACGTATCCTGTTGTAGAGATACATATTTCAATCTAAATTGACTGAATCACAGTTTGCTACTGAGCAATCAATGTTGCGTAACATATTTTTCCAAGAAGCCGGCTTGTACAAAATTTTTAAGGGGCTTTGAGAGAGAGAGAGAGAGAGAGAGAGAGAGAGCACTCTGGCTGGGTGGGTGGCTGGCTGACCAAGTCGCTATCTGAAATCAAAGATGTGAAAAGGATCATAATATTTTGATTGAGCACTAAGGGGAAAAGGCCAGAAAGAAGTGACACCTATATGTAATATGTTCTCAGGTTCCATTCAAAAATCCCTATTACGTCGCTTCAGAGTTAGGATTCTCCTTTGATCAAACTTTAATTGAAAGCTCCCTGTCAACCTTTTTATTTATTTATCATTTATATATATCATGTTAAAGAGAGAGAGAGAGAGAGAGAGAGAGTTGGACGTTGAAGTTGAATATGATATAAATTAGCTTCCTAGTACTGTTTTCTTTTTTTTCCTTTTCTTTTAAATCATCCAAAGAAACTTTCTACTCTTAATTTCCTCAAATTAGAAAAAATCATCCTAGAAGTGAATTCCAATATCAACTTGCTCACCATGATCTATTCCTCTTAAGGACTAGACCAAAACCATTTTGGCCACCATGGTATTTGCTTAGTTTTGGAGCAACGAGAGGGTATATTCATCAAAGAGTTTATAACTCTTTGATAGTGAGATAATATGATATAGTTTTAGATGAGTTTAATAAAATATTATTTTTTAATATTATTATTATTTTAAAATTTTAAAATATTAAATTTTTTATTATATTTTATATAAAAATTTAATTATAATAATGATATAATATTAAATAGATTGAGAGTATTTTTATATCGACCTTAATTAATTATTTGCTACTTTTGCCAGGCCATTTACAAAGTGGTGCCACCCACTTCAGTTGAAATTTAGACTGATGTCAATCATATGTCTCTATTTTCTTTTTGTTTCAAGGATGATAAAGTAAAACAGTAAGATTCCCATTAGAAAAGATAAAAAAAGGGGAAATTCTCAGATAAAAGTAGCAAATATATTGGGAAAGAGGAAAGCTGTTTTTTTTTACCGCAATGGGACAGTGGCACCCATGAAAATGGATGGGAAAAAAGGTTGCAAAGTGCGGGAGATCGAAGCTGTGCAGACATGGGGGAGAGGACAAATTGAAACAAGGGCTATAGCCAAGGAAACCCCATGTGCCCGGATGTTCCAAGAAGTGTCTCACCTGAATTTGTTCGGGGGCAAAACAGTAGCATGATTGAGTCATATGGGGTCCGATTGCCATGAATGAATGAGTGAGTCACTCCCCCACAGAGAGAGAGAGAGAGAGAGAGAGAGAGAGAGAGAGAGAGATGTGGCTTTCGTGGATGTGACTAAGCACTGTTGTTCTTGTCTGCTATGATACTAGTTTGGTCCACTTGCTTATATATTTCGAGTGTTGCTTAAATCATTGGTGATCATCTCACATATTTTGTTTGTTAATGACAAGTGAGATGAATACTGTTTAATAATATCAGACAAGATCATGCTCGAATTAAAATATCATGTAGTACTACCTGCAAGAAAAAAGGGCACGAAAAAAAGAAAGAAGCCTTGGAAGACGTTTGTTTCAGAGAATCCTCCATCTCCATAGATTTCTTATCAAAATTATGTATACACCAGGCAAGTCTTCTGAATTTGCAAGCTTTCTTTTTTCTTTTTGTTTGGGCCTTGCGAAAATTCCTTTTCTAGTCAAAGAATCTGTAGAACTTCGTAAGGGCCTATCTTGACGTCATTCTCTTTGAGCCACCCGGCCCATTCCAGCCTGAATTTAGGCCTAATTTGTTTTGCAAAAAAAAATGGATAGCTACAGAAATTACATGTCATGAAAGAAAAACTACAAATCCAGTTTTGCAAAAGTTTATATTTCATTTCAGGATTTACTATGCATCAGTTACTATTCACTCTCACATCTCACACCTATAACTTTTTTATAAGATATGTGGGTATTTTTCATAGGGTGTGTGGTGATGAATAGTGACCGATGAAAAAATGTTTCATTTCATAATAATAACCCATTTAGTGGGAAAGATGCTCCTTTGACGTCTTGCAAAAAGTCATTCCCCTGGAATATTTGGAGAATGGTTTATATGCATTATGGATGAGCATCACACTGGTATGGTACAGGTAAAGGTAAGGCTGGCACACTCCTCTTGAAGACTTCTTTGGTTTCTCAAGCACACCGACATATGGATAAAGCTACTAATACGTATCTATGCCTTTGATTCTGTTTCTTCCAAAACAATATAAGCTACTGTGTCTGTGCAACTGCAGTGAGGGAAAGTCTTCCACCAGAATATGAGGATTGCAGATTAGAATGTGTTTCCAGTAGATAAAAAGTTTCTGAGTATGACAGAAGTTCGAAAGGAGTGTGGATAGAGAGATTAGAAAAAAGAAATTGCTAATGTGGATTAAAAGTATATAAGATGATATCTGAGGAAAAAATCTCCATTTAAGCCAACTGTATATCATGACAGAAAGGATGAGACATTACTAACATAGCAACATACTTGAAAGTTATAACTACAATACTGGTCTATCCAATATATAGCTGCTACCCAAAACTGAGCAGCATAAGATCAGTGGCAGGATTACTATTTTTAGAAATTGCGGCCGCTAAACTGAGTTTATGGTTCCCAATGATCCCGAGGAGAACAAAATTAACAAGACTGAAATGCTCATTCATCAAGGGAAGATTATTTATAATAAGGAAGCCTGTCTTCCAGTAAAAAAATAAAAATAAAATTAAAAATAAAATCAAGGGAAGAACGAAACTGATATGCTCAAAGAGTCAAATTTGTATCAGTAGTGGGCATATACAGGCTTGATAGTATACCAATATGGAACTCTCATTCTTACAATCACTACTATATAGTGCTCTCCCCTAAAAGTAAGTTACATTGAAAAATAGTATACCGATAGAAATTATGCAAATTTTTTATAAAGGATAATCACAAGAAATTATAAATGATAACTCTCCCGCTACTTATTCTGCATGTGATGCAGATGACACCAAGGTCTCCACCGTTTCCTGTGTTTGTCCTTCAGCATTCACCATCTGATTTGTGCTAGCTCGGCAATCTGTGATTGCAGGTTCGCAGTGTTCGTCCAACGATATCATCGTCTTCCGACTTCCACCAGTACCAGCCTGCGATGATGACTCAACATGTGGATGGAAGGATGGTAAATTAGTCGGACATCGTAGGCTAATTGCCACACCAGCAGACTGCAACCCACAATCGCTTTTTTTCAACATGGCATTAGTGTTACCCTGCTTTTGGTTGGGAAAAACACCCAACTCATTATCAATCTTTCCACCAAAGTGTAGTAGAAGACTTTTCAATCTCAAAGCCTCAGCTTCGAGAATTGCTTGACCCTGTAATTTTCCAACCAGTTGTTGGTTCAAAAGACGCAATTTCTTGACTTCCTCTTCGAGATAAGCTGTATGAGCCTTCCTTTTCTCCCTATACTTCCGAACTGCTGCTCTGTTTCCTGAAGGTCTTCTTGGCCTTGAGCCGGTAATTTTTTTGTTGTTTGAGTCATCATCTTCTTCAGATGCCAGAACTTGGGTGTGAGTGTGATAACGTGTACGTGTAAGAGCCGCATCAAGGCCGGGCGGGGTGCTGCAAGTGCGAGTGTGGGTGCATGTTCGGGTGTTTTTTAAAAGATCATCAAGAACTGAATCTGCGACTGTAGAATCCTGAAAGATGAGAGATGAATCGGGATTTAAAGATTTAAAATTTTCTGAAAGCTCTACCTCCCAAGCCATGGTTTCTGTTATTACTTCAGTTGAAAACTATCTGCAGTCAAACAACTCCATATCTGCATCATCCAATTTTCAGTATTTGGAAGGGTGAGCACCACAACTCCAATAAAGAAAGTATATTTATGAAAATTAAACGTAGTTTAAGTTGAATTGAGGAAACAGCACAAAGATTTCACCACCCAAAAGTAGGAATCCGTGATTATTGATTGCAGAATTCAAGGATATATACAAAGAAACACAACTTTGAAAACAACTCGATTCTCATCACTAATAAGGAGAGGCAAGCCAAATTGAGAGTGTTAAGATATAAAGAGCAGTTTTTTTTGAGCAATTAAAAGAATACCCATATAAAGATTCTAAATAAATGGACAGATAAAATCACGAAGACAAGATTTTGATTTCGAAATCGTTCAACTGCACTGCTAGAGAGAATCCAAAGCTCACAAGCTTAATGTGGGGGCAATAGAATAGAACCTTTAAAAGCATAACCTTTTAGTGAAGGAATCAGAGGAAAAGCATTAAACCGATTTCTATTAGATTGGAGAAGCTGAGAATTCTGCAATTATTTTGCCAGTTGCATTGAGATTCGTTTACCTTATTTTCGGGTAGATTCTCTGACCACGATAATTTCAGACTTCAGTTTATCTACTGCCAAACCGAGGAAGCAATAAACATCTCTCAAGTCTTTTTTATATGCTTTTGTCTGTTATTAGAGTGGGTCCAAGAGAAACATAAATGTCAACCAGTTGTATAGTCTGACTAACCGTTTTTCCCCCCCTTTTGCCCAAACATTGAGCCACTAGTTTGAGACTATGTAAAGATATAATACACAAAAAAGCCTCTGATCTAATTCTCCAAAAGAATATCTAAAACACAATCAAGATACAAAGAATTATCAAGGGCCAGCGAGCCAATCGATTGAAAAGTAGGAACTGAAGTAGTATCTGAGAGAAACTTGGGTATTGTGTAGGAACACGGACTCTAATGGAGAAATTTCATGAGGCACAGTTGTCTTCAATCTCTATGCAAGAGATGTGAGCTATCTTGGACCAGTCTTCCCCTTTCTCCCTTTGGCATTGTTCTCTCAGCAAAGGACATCTACGGATGATGAGCTCAGCAAGAGACATAGGCAGCCCTTCTTCTGGCATTGACTGGAGTTCAGGACACCCACTGATGATCAATGTTCTGAGAGATGTAAGGTTTTGAAGCCCCCTCCCATCCAAGTTTTTGAGACGTGAAAGTCCAACGATGGACAGGTACGTAAGAGAAGAGGGCAGCAGCTCCTCCTCCGGAAAGGACTTCACGTTTTGACATTCACCAAAGATCCCAAAGCTTGTAAGCAAAGGGAGGCCTTGCAAATTCCACCCCATTCGGCGGGCAACTAGTTCGTTGCAATCTCCGATGTAGAGTGAAGACAAGCTAGGGGGCAAACCACATTCAGGAAAAGACACTAGTTTTGGACAACCGGAGACTCTTAGTTCACGTAAGGATGGGAGCAGGACATGCATTCGTTCAGGCAGTGATGTTAAGTTCTGACACTCTTCAATCCAAAGATCACTCAGGTTTGGCGCAGATAGTCCTCCTTTGGGAAAAGAGACGAAATTTGGGCATCCCCGAATTTTCAAGTAAGTGACAGATGCAAGAACTTTTCGCTGCCCCTCCGACACTGAAAGAAATCTGAGACTTGGGCTCCTCCCAATAGTGAGACCAGTAAGATTGGGGAAGAAATCCAATGGAAAAGACCTGAGTGAACCACAACTATCTACTATCAGCAAGTGTTCGAGGGACGTGTGGTACTGCTGCAGTGGAAACTCTAACTTCTCGCAGTTTTTGATACTCAAAAAGCTCAATGTAGTCGGAAGAAAACTCCCAGGAAATGATATCAAAGAACAATCAGAAATATCCAACCGTCGACAGGCTTGGATTTGTGTTGACATTGCCTCCAGCAGTGACTTTACAACAACCTGACATCCTTTCACTTTCAGCGAGTGCAGTGTGCGTGGCAGCTCCCGCAACACTACCATATCACATTTGATCAGCTCTAATTCACGGATAGCAGGAGCTCTTGGGAGAGGAGAAAGAAGCTGCTCGCAGTACTCAATCACAAGTTTTCTTAAAGAAGGAAGGTTCTTGGGCAAATTCCCTATTAGGCTCTGACAAGACACTATGTGAAGCTCTTGGAGATTAGGGAAACCTCTTTTGAATTCATCTTCAACCCCGAAAGAACACCATTCTTCCCATGAAGACATCCAACTAAACTTCAATATTTCCAGTGAAGGAAAGGGCTGAGAACTCCCATAAAACTCAGAACCCACAGTCACTATTCCATCAAACCCTTCAATGGAAAGGTGTTTGAGGGAAGGCAGTTGCCCAAGGGGTGGCAAGATTAGGCAATATTCACAGTTGTAAAGGCTTACAGATACCATATTATAGAATGAACGATCTCCTAACCAACCTGGAAATCTTGTGCCCCCATAGTTATGGACCTGGAGCTTTTTCAAGTTTGTATGAGGCACAAGCTTCTCGAGTATATATCTTTCACCCTTTGTATCATCTGTCTTTCCATAGCCCCATTCCAAGTCTAATTCTTCAAGGTATTTCTTATCCTTTAACTTGGCATCAAAGGCATCCTCAGCACTCACAACATTCTTCAACTTCTTAATGGATAGTGTTCCTCGAAGATTTGAAAGTTTCCCCAACTCTCCAATCTTTATCCCTTTCTCTTTTCCCACAATAAAAGTACTTAATGTTTGGAGACTTTCCAATTTGCCCATCTGTGCTGGCATCTCTTCTACACATGTTCCATTCATATCTAGATGACGCAAGTTAATGAGATTGTGCATACCAGTAGGCAACTGCCTGAGACGATAACAATATGCCAGCTTCAGTGTCTGTAAATTGTACAGAGTACTCACAGATTCAGACAACCTTTTGATCAAAGTACGGGAGAGGTCCAAATATCTTAGATGTGTAAGCTCGCCAATTGAATCTGGCAGCTCACTAATGCTATGATAGTTGGACAAAGATAATACCCTCAAGCACCTCAGCTTAATCAATAGATCATGTTGCACCTTATTAGATAAGCAATAAAACTCATCTGGGGAATAGAGTGGTAGAAAGGTGCGTAGACATTTTGCTTTGTAGAAAATCTCAAATCTCTTGAAAAGATCTTCCAACGCCATAACATAAGACAAATGACGAGTCTTTTCTGAAATTTCTTTTGAGTTGTCATCCTCCAATCTAAAACAAAGTTCTCCAGATACAAATCTAGCCAAATCATTTATAAGGTCATGCATAACAAAGCACGAGTTCTCACCTGCTGATCGTTGAAAAAATGACCTTGATAATAATTCATGGAAGTACTCGTCTCCCACTTCTTCCAGTCTCTTGTTTCTTTTTGGTTGCTGCAAAAGATCTTCTGCCATCCATAATTGGATTAGCTGCTCCTTCTTGAATTTATAATCTTTCGGAAATATCGAACAATAGGTAAAGCATCTCTTCAGATGTGAAGGGAGGTAGTAGTAGCTTAATCTCAAGGCTGGAAGAATGTTGCTCTGGTCATCCGACAATTCCCATATGTCACTTTTGAGTATGCTATCCCATTCATCGGCATCTACTTTAAAGCGCAAGAGACACCCGAGCGTCTTTGCAGCTAATGGTAAGCCTTGGCATCTTTTCACGATGTCTCTACCAATTCTTTCTAGGATTGGATGTGCATCAGAGTTTCCATTCGGAAAAGCATATTTTGCAAATAGTAGCCAGCAGTCTGCATCTGTCAATTGATTCAGATAATGATTTGGAACAGTGCGCATAACAGAGGCAACACTTTCATTGCGTGTGGTCACAATGATTTTACTTCCTTGTGTCCCTGAGGTGAAAGCTCTCCTCAAGGCCTCCCAACTGTAATAACTCTCATTCCAAACATCATCCAGAACCAGCAAAAACTTCTTCCCTGACAGCTCCTCTTTGAGTTTAAGTTGAAGCAAATTCAGATCCTTGAAATCACAACAAACTGAAGTGACTGCCTCAAGGATTGTTTTTGTTATCCTGGAAACATCAAACTCCTCAGAGACGCAAATCCATGCTGCAAACTCGAAGTTCTCCTTCACTCTAACGTCGTTGTATACAGCTTGAGCAAGGGTGGTCTTGCCAATCCCGGCCATTCCCACTATTGGAATCACACAAATATCGTTGCTATTGACATCATCCGACAACAACAAGTTGATAATGGCCTCCCGATCTTCATCCCTTCCATACACATTAGATTCTTCCACCAGAGATGTTGTTGACATTTTCCATGACTTCTCTCTAACACCATGTTTGAGGCCAAGGACATTCTTTTGTTTTGCAATAAACTCTAATCTGTCGAGGACCTCTTCTATCTTGGGTCTTATCTGTTGCAAGTACAAGCGAAATTAGTGGTCCCAACATCTCTACGATCTTAATTATATTCTTACATGGTTTCCAGTCATGATTCTTTATGTGATTCAGAAAGTTAATTGAATTGTGTTTTTTTTCTTTTTTCAATTTATATTTTTGGAGGTGGGTACTTGGCCAAAATTTGGAAGAATATGCATGGCATAATGAATATGTAAGCAGAGACAAGAATAAGATGAGAAGAGTCAGAAAGAGATCATCAGTTGAGAATCTTTGCAAAGAACTTTTCGGACTAAAAATATCTGAAAACAAACATATCTTATTGATTCAACACTATCAAAAATACAAAAGACGTCAAAAGGACTGTTTTCTTCTTTCTCAAAATCTTTAAAATTTCTATTAGGCGAACGTGACAAATATTTCTAAAGAAGAAATAATTTCTAGATTGTACAATTTCAAACCATTGCGTACCAATAGGCCTATGGGTCAAAGATTTTGCTAGATATGTGGTCCTAAATTCAAATTGAACAACGTACCATATATATAATATTGTTTCCAAAAGGTCAACAAATTCCCTACAAAAAATGAAGGGGTTTGGTTTTAGCAGCCATTCTTTAGCATTGGTGGCGAGCACTTCATGCTCTGAGTCAATCGATTTAGAACTTGGCGCTGTTTCAGTCTTAATTAATTGATCACCGCTGGTATGGCAAAAGTTAAAACTTATAATGACGGCTTAGCTACGTCTAGACTCTCTCATCCATTTGGAAATTTGGACATACGACAGCTGTACTTAGGCTTACTTCGACTACTATTGCAGAATAATTATTTTTTATTATTTTTTACATTTTTTTATTTTTTTTATTATTATTCACGGAACAATTGAAAAAATCTCACTATTCAATCACATCCTATAGTTAGAAACCTCGGACGTTATATATTTGTCCCGTACGTTACTATAAACGTTTCCTAGCGGCTGTTTTTTTTTACGTACTCTTTTTTAAAGTTTTATTTTTAAATTGAGATCTATTATTAAAGAGTAATGCTATACACCACACTACTATCTTACTTTCATCTCACATATGGTATATTTATTATCATTGAATGATAATAAATCATCTAATAAATGATCATTTAATGGTGATAAATGTACCACATCATGTATAGTAAGATGAAAGTGAGATAATAATGTGGTGTATAGAATTTTTCATTATTAAAAAATTATCATTTTATGTAAGTTTTTATTTTTTTAAAATGAGTGCATAAGACTTGCACATTTTTATAAGACTGCAAATATCATTTTTTAAAATTATATTTATTCTTACTACTAGTTAAAATCATTAAATGAAATGAAAAATAATATTACACATACTTATTAAATGAGATTTTACGTTAATATCATTAAATGAAAAATAACAGTTGCTTAAATTAATATATCATATTGTAGGTATGATTGGAGATCATGATGTAATTAATTTAAGATGAAGCATTCATTTAATTATTATGTTAATTATATACTAATTTAAATTATGTATTATCTTATAAAATACATTTAAAACGGCACCAAATCATGTTCTTTTTTAGCATATTGATATTCAAAACTGGGATGATCTTCTCTTCCGTTGCACTTTCTATATTTGTAAAACCACCTATAGTAATATACAATTTGAGGTAGAATTCTCTCTATTTCACTTGAAATGAATAAAAGGTGTTTTGGTCATTTTACTTGTCAATCTAATAATTGCTAAATGATTTGTATACTTGTTTTAAAAAAGTTGATAAATATGTGACTCACATAAAATTAACTTTTTAATTATAAAGATATTCACTTTTTTCAAAAGGAATGTACGAGACTTGTACAACATTAATTATATATGAGGATGTATCTAACATTACTTCTAATAATGAATTAATAATATTGTTTTAATCACGATATACTATGATTAAAACAACTCATATTTAATATTAATATCAATATTACTTTAATTTCCTCTTAAATTCAATAATCTTTTATGAGTTTATTTTTACAAACAAAATATAAGAAAAACTACTTATAAATGCTAACATGTACTACTTGCTTAACTAGATATAGTTAATAACAACTCGAGATTTCTAAAACCATACGTGGAGTACTACTTTGTGATTGTGCTTTTCTCAGTTCTAATTAAATAATGATTCAGATAAAAAAAAAAAAAAGAAAAAAAAAATGAGAGAGTATCGCTTGAATCTAATTAAGGCAACAGAGAGTACTAGTAGATAAAGCAAGGTGAGTACCTGATTTAAGGTGCCTCCGGAATTAGCATTAGGCTGCTCGCATTTCAAAGCTTCAGTGGCAATCTCATCCCAGAGGTCCTCTGCATCATACACAGCATCTTTAAGTTCGAGTAGCCACTCTTTCACTAAGGTGTCCCTGAATTGTTTCTCCTCCGCGTCATTGATCACTGCATTGACGGACAACAACGTGATCTTCAACTTCGTCAGCAGCCTGTCGTTGAGTTTCTTTCCTTGGATGTAGCCCACAACATGACGTGAAGTCATTCTGTGGAACAACACCTGTAGGAATGCAGACAGAACAGCTCCTCCAACCAATTCCGCAGCCATGTTAATATTATAAGCTCCAAAGAAAATCAAAATGGATAGAGAGAGAGAGAGAGAGAGAGAGAGAGAGAGAGAGAGAAGAGAACAATATTGATCAGTTTAAGAAATGGGTTATGGTGTTTCGAAGTTTAAGAAATGGGTTATGGTGTATCGATCTGCTAATTGCTTTGTTCTTAGAAGATTATTTATAATTGATCAGGACAAGACTGTTGAGTCGTTGACTGACTTCTTCAACACATGATGGGAGAGCAGGAGAAGCATATTGCTGTACTGGTGGACCCACCAAGCATGATAGACTGGCTGCGTTTGTACCTTGAGTTGAATTCTTTACTAATAATAAGGCTGCGTTTGGTTTCAGCTGAATTGAGTCTAACTTTAAATTGAGGGTTAATTTGGATAGCGAGAAATGTTGAAAAATATTATGAATAGTTATGAATAGAGATTGAAATGAGTTTGTGGGTCTCATTGAGAGTAGTTTGAGTTGGATGTATGAAATATATTGAGTTGTTGACTCTTGAATAAGTAATTAAAAAAATGTGTGAGTCCCATAAATATTATATTGATTTTATTTTATTTTTATATATAATAGTGATAAATATTTTAATAATTTTATTTTTAATTTATATATAATAGTAATAAATATTATAGTGATTTTATTTATATATAATAGTAATAAATATTATAGTAATTTTTTTTCTGTCCTCACTTTCTCTCTCCTCTGGCCCGATTCACCCCATGCCCATAATGGGCTTTGAGCCCAGCCCGGCGCCGCCCCTTCTCATCACCACCACCGGAGACTCCCCCAGCCACCACCGATCTCCCCCACACGCAGCCTTATGTCCCCTATGGTAACCCAACCGAAATGGGTGAAACTTATTTCTCTCCACTTGCGCCGCCGTACGCGGCCACCTAGGCCACCGCACCTCCACCACCTTACACCGACGACTACCTCTCCCAGACCCAGCCACCACGAACCTCCCTCTCCTTCTCTGTCGCACACACGCAAACTACCCATAAATGGGTTTCACACGAGCTCGACACTAGTGCACCTCCACCACCTCACAACATCGCACTTAGTCGCACAATGCTATTCGCACGCAAGTTTGTGATGATTTTTGTGGCGATTGGATCTGTTTTGGGGGAATAATGTGTGCGAAGAGAAATGGACAAAGAGAAAAGTCGAGGTTCATGAGCTCTTCTCTAGGCCGTATGAAACTACCTGCGAAGTGCATTTGGATGTAAAACATACTTCACCCGCACAAAGTCATTTGAGAGTATCTGAGATGAGCAGGCCATCCAAACACGGCCTGAGTCTAACATCTAAATACCCAACTCTCAAATTATTAAACTCATATCAACTAAAAACTTTCTTACACGTGGGACCTACAACTTTTTTTTAACTTAAAACATCTTATATGTGGGACCCATGACTTTTCAAATTTTCATAAAAAATACTAAACTCATCTTAACATCCAAACACACTTTAAACTCAGTTTAGATAGGCCACACATAACTCTTATCACTACTCAACTCACTATTATTCATAAAGAACTCAACTCAGCTAAACTCAGTTCAACATCCAAATGCAGCCTAAGTCATGCTAGGCTATCACCCAACAATGATCGCTGGCCGTGCCGTGCCTCCTAGTACAAATTGACATTTTTATTTTTTTCTTCTTTTTCTTCTCATATTTTTTAATATATTTAAATATTTTTTAAAAAATACATCAATATACTAAAAGTCATTTCCTTAATCATTAAATAAAAAAATTAAAAAAAATTTAAAAACATGAGCGGTCAAAATGAGGGGGTAAACTCAGGTAGTATACTAGCATTTTTCATGAATAGTTGTGAGTTGAGATGGTGTAATGAATTTTATAGGATCCACATAAGATGAGTTTAAATATATTTATAGAAAATTGAAAAATATTGTGGGTCCTACTTGAAAAGAAATGTTGAATTGAAAAAAGTTGTAGGTCCCACGTGTAAAGAGATTTTGAGTTGAGATGAGTTTAATAATTTTAAAGTTGGGTATTTAGATGTTAGATTCTATTTAAAATTAGACTAAACTGAGTTGATTTCAGTTAAGTCTATCAACCAAACGGGACCTTAGATTGTGTTTGGATAGTAAGATATTCTATGAATAATAATAATAAAAATATTAATAAAATATTAAATAATAATAAAATAATAAATAATAATGAGATAAATATCACTCAAACAATGCCTTAATTCACTAACAATCAAATAATATAGTTTAAGACAAGCTAGTTAGCCGCCACCGCACGTGTTTTTATATCATATATATGTAGTAGCTATAAAAACACACCCTAATATTTGTGTCGACGGCATTGGAAGAAATTGAGCGATCAGTACACGTGACGTCGGGAAACATCACATCGAGGACATGCAGCAAGCTGAGGTGGTTGATAACCTAATTAAATACGAATTCATGGATCTAAATGTCTTCGAATCATGTATCTGTGTCCCCAAGAGATCAACCCGGCCCGTGCTTATGGAGGGTTTTTCTACGGAGTTTTGGTAATAGTCAAGGAAGCAATAGATAGTTGAAGATGTGGGGAAAACATTATTTTTTGCAGAATTTGGTGTCAATGCCAGTGGTTGATCCCAGAAATTAATCTTAATGAGTACGTACTTACTGTATAGTGTTTGATTAATTCCGGATACCTTTTGACTTTGGTATGAATTAAGAAGCATTCATTTTGAGAGGCTGAAAGAGTCCCCGATCCGATTTGACTGCAACAATTAATTAAAGATCAAGAAACGTCATTAGCTAGCTAGGCCTACTTGGCTTTTAATTAATTTGTTCGATCTAAAAGTACCATAGTACTGTGTGTTTGCGGGGCCGGTCACATGAGAAATTAATTAAGGTTGGAAATTAATGGGTCCTGATTATAATTATTGAGTTCAAAATTCTCTGATCGTACTTGATTATTATAAATTCATGATGGTTAATTAATAGTAACGCTGCTGTTAATTGCTCCATCGGTTGTAATTTAATTAGTTAATTAACATTTTTAATAATTTAATTATAGCGGTAATTATTATAAGTCGCTAGCTTTTCAATTGTATTTATATCATGTGCATGCTTAGAAAACAAAAATTGTATTTATGTGTGTGTGTCGACCGTTTATGTGTGCTAGCTCTGCTCATGGAAGATTAATGAAAGTCGTGCATGCATGCATGCACGAGCACGCACACGATCGACGACTTGAAGTTTGAACGTCGACCATGAGGGGGCAGGAAAAGCTCGTACTGTACGTACGTGGACCCTCCATGCAGATATATATATAGATCATTAATTGAGTCGATCAAATTACAATATATATATATAGGTATGGTTGTAAGTAGTTGTATGCACTACCTAACCAATAATTTTTAACGTGCAAGAAAACTGTCTTCCTTCTATTTAATTACTTACATTTTTAGTACACCAAATTTAGCATTACATGAGAGGCAGGCAGGCTCAAGTTTCAAAGTGTACTGAAAGGACAGCATTACATAAGTTGGATGTGTTTTAGTTTTACACGAGGTAGAAAAATGCAGTAACATTAATGTTCATGAGAAAAAAACAACACTTGTTTTTGACCTTTTTCTAAGGTGCGGTTGAGCCTAATCAGGCCAGCTGGCTGTCTCTAGCTAGTATCTGTGTGTGTGTGTCTATATATTTACAAATGTTTATATGAATGGGTGGGGGATCATTTTATCCTTTAGGAAATCTTAACAATTTTTTGTGTGGTGTCAATGTAGTAGTGGTTGATGTCTGATGATGCTCGATCGATACGTTTCGGACTTTGTCAAACATTTTTTCTGTGGGGGCTTGGGAAAGATTCTCCCAATTTGACTCATGCAACCAAAGCGCTAGGCCAGCTAGCTCTAGCTCTAATGGTGGGCTGATCATGAGTTTTATAATATGATTCCAAAAGTACAGAGTTTCGTAAGTGATAGATAGTTTGATCAGCAACATGATGATGAGGTAACAGCTTGCTAATTTTATTTTTTTTAAACAAGTTAGTATCATTAAATTAGAAACGTGATATATAAGAAAAATTAATCTTTGTATCAGTCTACACATCACACACCATAATTTTTATTTATTTATTTTTATTTGTTTTTCTTATTAAATGTGTATTATATGGATGATGAATAAAAAAATATAAATGTTTCAAGAAGACTAGAATAAAAAAAATTGAAAAAAATAAAAAACAATTTAGTGTGTGGTGTATAGGTTGATGCATAGCAATGCTCATATAAGAAATGGGTGAGAGTTTTCAATAAACATTCTAAAATAATAGAAAATAGTGTAAAGGAGTGAAAGGATTTATTTAGAATCAATTTCTTGATTTTTATTAATGTCCTACGATAAAACGCCGTCTTATAGAAAGATGAAAATAAGATATTCGTTAACTAATAAACAATAGAACCACCGCTGGTGACAGCTAACTAATTGCTTGTTTGCTTGCTTAAGGATACAAAATATTAAAAATTAAAAATCTCTTCCTTTGCTTTCAAAGAGATAAATAATGAAAGTAGAAAACCGAAGCAAACACCTTTCAGTTTCACACATCTTTATGCGAATAAGACTAATATATAGAAACATCTATGATGTGTCACGTCTATGTATGAGTCGATAGATGATACGAATTTTCCTTTGGACAACAAGACAATTTTAATTAAATACAAATTAGAGTGTTCAAACTATGTACAAGTATTTTGAAATAAAGATTACAACTCATTTTAAAAAGTGAATTTTATTTTCTTTAACTAGTAGTTATGTGATTGGATATGGATCGTGCTGATTGAATCCGTTAGAAGTCGAATCGGATTTAATGAATTTTTTGAATCTATTGATTTAAGCCGATTCACACTGATTCTAGTTGATTTTAAACCGATTTAAATCAATTCAAATCGAGCTAAAACTTTATTTTTTTTAAAAAGTTTCTAGCAATTGTGTTTTTTTTTTAATCTTTTATACAAAAGTATAATAGAATTAAACATATATTAACTTTTTCAGTGTTGTATTTAATAAGAATCGCAGAAAATTTAAAAGATAAAACATGCAGTTTTTTACTTTTGTAATTAAACAGAAAATTAAGAGATGAATGAGTATTTTGTATTAAATTTGTGATTGTGTATAAAATATTGCATTTTCCATGTACTTATATAACTTAATTGTCTTTATTTTTTGAGTATATAAGGTAAAAAAATGTCTACAATTAAAGTTAAATACATAAATTACATATTTATTAAATGAATAATGCTACTTTGCCAACTCAACTTACTCCCTCATTTTGACACCTCATGTATTTTAATTTTTTTAATTTTTTTCTTTATTTAATAGTTAAGAAAGTGACTACTAGTATATTGATATTTTTTATATTTTTTAAAAATGTTTTAAAATGATAAAAAAATATGAATAAAAAATAAAAAAATAAAAATAAAAATGTGATTTTGACCTAACTGTCACTTGGAGCAGGCTACTCTGAATGGCAGAGTAGCACCGCTCTTATTGAATTATGTATTTTCATGATATATATGCTTGAGTTTTATTATAATTTTTAATATGTTTTTATCCAACATTAAAGGCTCGTGTGGATTTAGAAAGTGTTTTATCTTATCTCATTTCGTCATTATCATTTTCTCAAATTACCACATAAGATATACAAAGAGCATTAGTATTGGCTTAACCAAATGTATCTTCAAAATTTAACTAATATCACAATTTTTTACATTTGCCTATTCTATTTAAATTTAATCCCTATATTAGATTAGTCATTTACTATCTATATAATAATAAAATATTATTAAATTAATAATTTTTTATTTAATTTATTTGTATCACATTTTATAATTCTACTAATTTAATATTAATAATAATTATATTTTAATTAAATTAATATTTAAAAAATCATATTTTTAAAAGTCATTTAATGCTAATAACAAAAAATATTTGATTAAACTCATCAAAAATTCAATCTAAATTTCTTAATTACAACCCAAATAGTATTTTTATTGGAATGAGAAACTAATATTTTAATATTTGTCTGGAGTGAGAAATTATTATTTTAATTTTTGGTAAATCAATTTGGTTCTTTAAATTTGGCTAATCAATGTAACAGAAATTCAAATTATTTTAGAGATGTTCAATCCAATATGGGGTCTTTTTAATACAAATTATCTAAATTTTAGACAGCCTTCAACTTTGCCTAAGCCAATATTAATGCTCTAAACAATTCAATTTTTTAAAATCTCAATTCAATTTTTTTTAAATTTTAAAATAATAATAATACTAAAAAATAATATTTTAATAATATTTTATTTAATTTCTATTTTTCATCTAAAATTATCTCATCTAATCTGAATATAAAAACCAACGCTAAAATAATCTACTCAAAAGAATAAATATAGATAGAAGACACTGTTTGGAGAAGCTATTTTACACATATGATGTGGCATCATTTAGACCACACACAGAGAAGATGGAAAAAAAAAAAAAAAAAGATCTAATGGCAGCCACGCAGTGAGTGCAACAAGTGCACCACTACAATAACTTCTATGTAGAATTACTCCTACTCAAAATTATCAGGCTCCGATTCATCGAGTCACCCGATTCCGAACCTAATTCGGATTTTTGCAACCCTGGTTGGCAGAAAAAACATGCACTCCGCAATCCAAACTGACTTGCGTGGAACTAGATATTTTTAGAAGCGGAAGGGCAACGGAATCTCCCTCAAAACTCTCGCGCTCTCTAGATTTGTCCGAATCACCTATATACCGGGAGAACTCTGAGATTTTACTGAATATTGGACTCTAATGCCACTTTTCTCTTCAAATTGAAGGTAGCATATAGAATTTTCGTTTTTCTTTTCTTCATGATGGGTCTGCCTGACTTGTTCATTAGAGTTAGTACTTGGGGTTTTTATTTAAATTTGATCTTTTTAGCAGTAAACGCAGAAGCCCTTCTATGTGTAGTGCAAGTTCAGTTTGCTTAGAGTTATTTCTGTTTAGTTTTTGTTTATTATTGTAAAGTGATGTTGGGTCTGTTTGGGTGGTCCTTACAGGTAGAGTTTCTTGGCTATGGAAATTCTCTCATTCTATTATGCACCATGCTCTTATATTGAAAATTTAAGAAAGGAATCGGTTCTGAAAAGCTCAAATTCCCATCAGTCAAAGCTCAACTTTAGAAAACATAGACTTTGGTGCACTAAAATTGATTCCAGATGTGGATCTTTGAATCTCTGCAATTTAGATCAGTCTATCTTAAAGAAACTCAGCCGCTCGGGCAGTTTAAGATTACGGAATATTCGTCAAGGTCTTAAAAATGTTGAATCAAAAGTCTTGAGTGGAACCTACAATGGTTATGTGATTGGTGGGGAAATGGATGCTAGAGATATTTCAGAACGGGGGGAATCAGCGACCAAAGTTGTAATTCCAGACTTGCCAGATGAATCCAATGGTGAATCTGGTGCTCCACTTAGCAGTTGTTTTTGGGAATGGAAGCCCAAACTCAATGTACATTATGAGAAAGCAGGGTGTGAAAATTTGAGTTCCCCGCCAGTGCTCTTTCTTCCTGGTTTTGGTGTTGGTTCTTTTCATTACGAGAAACAGCTGAAGGATTTAGGACGTGATTTTAGAGTTTGGGCAATCGATTTTCTTGGGCAAGGCAAGTCGTTGCCTCTGGAAGATCCTACTACTCGTTCTAATGAAGGAGATTCACCAGAGAGGAAAGATTATGCCTGGGGGTTTGAGGGTGAAACTAAACCATGGGCAAGTGATCTTGTTTACTCTATTGACTTATGGCAGGATCAAGTTCGATATTTTATTGAACAGGTACCCAACGGCGCTTCAATTTTGCTTTTCTTCCATTCTGCAATGGTAATGCATGGTAATTATTTTGATTTACTCCTTTTAATTGCACACTCCTATCTACTATATTGATTGCTTATACACTTAAGTTGGCATGCATTATGTGGTGGGACCACTTGAAAGGATTTCTACTTAATGAGTTTCCTTGCTCCAAGTTTTCTTCCTATCTCTTTACTTCTTGATGCTGTACTAAATAGGCACTAAACACCGTTTAATTGGAGCAATTAAGTTGTTTGATGTTCATTCTGTTTCCAATGCATCTGGCCTAAAGTGTACCTTCGGCTCATGACAGAGTTCATATAAACTAAAGTTGTTGGTTTAGTTCACCATGATTATCCCCTGAAATAATATATATAATTCACGTTCTCAACATAGTGAATTGGCATGGTTCATTTTATGGATTGTAGACCTTTCTAGAAGCAAAAAATGATAGTTTGTGGACTTGTGATACCCATTATTGTATTTGTTGCCAACTAGAATCTTTGAAATCTCGCTTTTTATGTAGTATTAGTATTAGGTGGTCCCATTTTGATCAATGGGAAATTGTTGGCACATTTTGATATGGTATTTATGTATTCATGCCACAGTAAATTAGAGGTTCTTAATTATCAAGAAAACGTAGACCAGAGGTTCTTAACATAGGTACCCTTCGTCCTACAATAAATGAAAGTTTACAAGCGACACTCATTTTATACCCTTAGATGAACCTAGAAAGGTGGATTCAAATTTGAAAAGGAAAAAAAGCTTTTCTAATTTAATGGATATATGGGAAGTTAAAGGGATGATGTTTCATTTTTGTTAACTCTATGAACCATATGGGAAGTTAAATGGCGCTATTTTCATTTTTGCTCTTAATGTAACAGAGATATTATCCTTGGACATTGGGTTCTTCTACAGAATTTGTTCTTTAGGCTGAATCTCATTAGTAGATGTAAAGATACAGAAATTGATTAATTGTTTTTCTCAGTAATTTGCTAGTATTTATATTGTTTTTGTGAATGCAGTGAACTGTTTTAAATGTTTCGTACTGCATTGAGACCGTGACATCCTGTACGATCTATCAATGACCTATTTCATTAATATAATCTTTTGATAGCCATACAGGAGTCTGGTTAGGAGCGGAAGCTTCTTTCTATTTCCGCTAAAGTAGCTTTAGGATCTTTGATATGTTAGCAACTTGGTCTGCTAAGTTTCAATAATAGGTTCGAGTTAGTTTTTAACCAAGGAGATTAAATCAATGATTTTTTTCAGGTCATTGGTGAACCAGTCTATGTTGTTGGGAACTCACTAGGAGGGTTTGTGGCTCTATACTTTGCGGCATGCAATCCTCATTTGGTGAAAGGTGTTACATTGCTTAATGCAACTCCTTTTTGGGGATTTCTTCCTAACCCCATGAGATCTCCTAGACTAGCAAAATTATTTCCATGGGCTGGAACATTTCCTCTGCCTACCAGTGTGAGAAAGCTCACAGAATTCATGTAAGTTTAAGAGGTCAATTAGATCAGATGGTGTGTGTTCTTGGAATATGTTCCATATTTCAAAGTCCCTTTGTAAACAAGTGTTGCATCTTAAACCAATGGGAATGGCTTCTCCTTATCAAAAAAAGAAAAAAAGAAAAAGAAAATTCTTTACAAAAGTTGGATGTTTAAAAATAGTTTTGAGATTGAGCTGTTAGGACGTTCTTGACGTGGTTAGGCCCTTTACTTGGGTTTTACGAGAATAAGCTGCTTCAATTACTTTNCTGTACTAAATAGGCACTAAACACCGTTTAATTGGAGCAATTAAGTTGTTTGATGGTCATTCTGTTTCCAATGCATCTGGCCTAAAGTGTACCTTCGGCTCATGACAGAGTTCATATAAACTAAAGTTGTTGGTTTAGTTCACCATGATTATCCCCTGAAATAATATATATAATTCACGTTCTCAACATAGTGAATTGGCATGGTTCATTTTATGGATTGTAGTCCTTTCTAGAAGCAAAAAATGATAGTTTGTGGACTTGTGATACCCATTATTGTATTTGTTGCCAACTAGAATCTTTGAAATCTCGCTTTTTATGTAGTATTAGTATTAGGTGGTCCCATTTTGATCAATGGGAAATTGTTGGCACATTTTGATATGGTATTTATGTATTCATGCCACAGTAAATTAGAGGTTCTTAATTATCAAGAAAACGTAGACCAGAGGTTCTTAACATAGGTACCCTTCGTCCTACAATAAATGAAAGTTTACAAGTGACACTCATTTTATACCCTTAGATGAACCTAGAAAGGTGGATTCAAATTTGAAAAGGAAAAAAAGCTTTTCTAATTTAATGGATATATGGGAAGTTAAAGGGATGATGTTTCATTTTTGTTAACTCTATGAACCATATGGGAAGTTAAATGGCGCTATTTTCATTTTTGCTCTTAATGTAACAGAGATATTATCCTTGGACATTGGGTTCTTCTACAGAATTTGTTCTTTAGGCTGAATCTCATTAGTAGATGTAAAGATACAGAAATTGATTAATTGTTTTTCTCAGTAATTTGCTAGTATTTATATTGTTTTTGTGAATGCAGTGAACTGTTTTAAATGTTTCGTACTGCATTGAGACCGTGACATCCTGTACGATCTATCAATGACCTATTTCATTAATATAATCTTTTGATAGCCATACAGGAGTCTGGTTAGGAGCGGAAGCTTCTTTCTATTTCCGCTAAAGTAGCTTTAGGATCTTTGATATGTTAGCAACTTGGTCTGCTAAGTTTCAATAATAGGTTCGAGTTAGTTTTTAACCAAGGAGATTAAATCAATGATTTTTTTCAGGTCATTGGTGAACCAGTCTATGTTGTTGGGAACTCACTAGGAGGGTTTGTGGCTCTATACTTTGCGGCATGCAATCCTCATTTGGTGAAAGGTGTTACATTGCTTAATGCAACTCCTTTTTGGGGATTTCTTCCTAACCCCATGAGATCTCCTAGACTAGCAAAATTATTTCCATGGGCTGGAACATTTCCTCTGCCTACCAGTGTGAGAAAGCTCACAGAATTCATGTAAGTTTAAGAGGTCAATTAGATCAGATGGTGTGTGTTCTTGGAATATGTTCCATATTTCAAAGTCCCTTTGTAAACAAGTGTTGCATCTTAAACCAATGGGAATGGCTTCTCCTTATCAAAAAAAGAAAAAAAGAAAAAGAAAATTCTTTACAAAAGTTGGATGTTTAAAAATAGTTTTGAGATTGAGCTGTTAGGACGTTCTTGACGTGGTTAGGCCCTTTACTTGGGTTTTACGAGAATAAGCTGCTTCAATTACTTTCTCTTGGGGAATAGATTCAAATTATATTATCTAATTTCAGCTGGCAAAAAATTAGTGATCCTGGAAGTATTGCAGAGATACTTAAGCAAGTTTATGCAGACAATTCAACCAAGGTTGACAAGGTGTTTTCTCATATACTTGAGACGGCACGGCATCCAGCTGCTGCTGCATCATTTGCCTCAATTATGTTTGCTCCTCGGGGACAGTTATCTTTTAGGGAAGCTTTAACTAGGTGAATAGTGCACACATTCAAACTGCTACAAATTTTTCTTGGCTTTTTTCCTTTCTTTTGGTCCAAGTTAAGGATTCCAATTCATCTTTATTTGTAGATGTCAAATGAACAAGGTACCAATGTGCCTCTTGTATGGAAAAGAAGACCCCTGGGTGAAACCTATTTGGGGCCTACAGGTGAAACGGCAGGTGCCTGAAGCTCCATATTATGAGATCAGCCCAGCCGGTCACTGCCCTCATGATGAAGTTCCCGAGGTATATAGCTTGTTACTGATTAGTTAAGGATTTTCTTTCATTTTTTGTTGCAACATGCATTTGTGGAAAAACTTCGATAACTATGACTATGAGCCACTTGCATAACTTTTATAATCAAAATCAAATGGAGCAGCTTACATCAAAAGGCTGTGATGATATTTGCTTGAAGTGTAGGACATAGCTACACGTTCAGCTTAACCTGCATCTGCATGTGTGAGTGAAACGGAGAAAGACCGAGTTTGGCCAGTTCTCGTGGAAAGAACAAACTTACAGGGTAAAAACTGATTAGATTAGCAATCAAAATGAAGGTTTCAATTGGGTTAATTAGCTTCCTTCAAAGGCCGTAATATGTTTATATTGTCCTTTTTCTTTTATGGATGCTTAAAGTGGTAACTGTTGTTGTCAGGTTGTGAATTATTTATTACGAGGGTGGATCAGAAACGTAGAGACCCAGGGTTCAGTTGCATTACCTCTGCTTGAGGATGGAGAAAGTATCCAGAATAGCATAGCCAGGGAGTTGGAATTTGTGAGAGATGGATCCAGAAAAGCAGTGAGGGTGCATTTCTTTGGATCCAGGTTCTCAGTCTGGAACAGAATAAGATCTTATATGAGTTCCCACTCTGGGAAGTCAGATATCAAATCTTGACACTTGACACTGCCACCCACCAACTTCTTTTTATCAACCCACTCTGCTGGCTCGCCTTTTTGCATAGCCCTCGGAATAACCTACCTGCATTTAATTATCTTATTACGGATTGTATCTATGACGAATGTCTTTTCACATATTCCGTTGGACGTAATTTTGTCATATTATATATGAGAGGCAATATGGCCTTGTGAATATAACTAAATAGATATGTTTCTTGTGTGTGGTAAGAACATTTTCCTGCTAAATGTAAAGCGAAGCGTGATATTACACACAGACTACTTTCACCTTGAATTCATTTTTGGAAACTTGGAGGTCGATCGGATTCTGCTAGTGACGTTGTTCACGAATTCGCCCAATGCAGCATATTCTCGAAATGCCCTCTCATCAGCCTTAAACCGTAGGAACTGTGGAAAGAACAGCCAAAAGCTGGTGACTATCACGAATCCAATTGTCAGGGGCCCCGAGATCAGCCGAGGCATCCGCCACCTGCCTGAGAAACATGTCTTCAAGAGAATCTCGACTGTCAAACAACAACCATGGAGGATGAAGAACAAGGTGATCTCCCACGTTGGCCTCAAGCGCCCTAGGTAGTAAAACACGAGCTCGTGCATGAGCCCTGACACCACGAATGTGGCGAATACAGCCAGAATATGAGCCAAGTTCTTGTGCCTGATGACCCGGGTGGCGGCATGGCGGGTGGGATTGTATACAGTGATGCGTAGGATGTTGGTGGCCATGAGGTTCCACCTCCTGCCCCAGAAGTCTTGCAGTGAGGAGGTGAGGTATGGCTGATTGAACTGTGGCTCTAGCTCCACTCCTAGTAGGGCTCGAGCCAGGGCTGCAACCATGGCTAGGATGACTTCAAGGAAAAGGTAGATGTGCAAGCAATATAGAAGCAATATGACTTTTGGATGGATATACTCACTATAGTCATAAACACGTATCAGAAAGGCCAAAAGCAAACCCATTACTGCATACCCTACAGGGAATCTTTGGCCAACTCTAGACTTATTGGAAATGGGGTGTTCTTTGTTGTGGCCATTTAGATGTGACATTAATGTTGGTGAAGGCTTTGTTTTGTTTTGGGTACTGTTTGTGGGTTTTTCCATTAATGGTTTGGAAGGTATGTTTTGTTGGATGGGCAAGCAGCCCACAGCCACAAAGCGTCCCAGAGGGATGGAGGAGTCAGAACAGAGGGGGCCTTTACCAAAAGCAAACAGTAAGAGCTTGAAATTGGCAAGCCAGCCGATGAAAAATGCAGTTGTGCCTCCGAGATGAATGGAATGGAGATTGAGGGGAAGGAAGATGAAGAAGCAGACGATTGGAAGTACACAAAAGAGTCTTGTAGGACCTTTGGAGACTACTTTACTGATTGCATAGCAGTAAGAAAGGCTTACGAAGACTGAGAACCATACCTTTATGAAGTTGTTTATTTCGCCCTCCATTTTTTCTTTTCGATCTTTCTTTGCGTTTGCCTTTTGATCTCTGCACTTTGGAGGCGAAAATCTGATTCTGTGCAGTAAGAGCAGGATTTCCTATATTACATAAAGTGATTTCAACGTACAGAAATGTTGAGGGCGGCGATAGATAGGAAAGAAATAATTGTATTAGCTTTTTTGTACGTGGGTTGTATTATGGGTCAAATACAAAACTAAGCATTTGAGTTTTGCACGCATAAGAAGAAAATACCGACGTAGCCACGCGGTTACAAAATAATTTAAAAATAAAAAAATTATCGACAAAAACAAAAACTCGATTTAAGAAAGCAATTAAAAATCTTAAAACAAAAGATGACGGACAGACCTTCGTTGACAGAAGGAAAAATTCAAACTACCTAGATGCGAACTCGAGTTAGAAAATACTAATAAGACATGTACAACTATTTTTACAATCTTTTATATAACCATATTTTAAAATGAAGATATTTATGTAAAGTAATGTTATAAGTTACTTTATAAAAATATCACTCATTTAAAATATGGTTGTACAAAAGATTATAAAAAGTGTTGTATATCTATCATTTTTCGAAACAAATTTTTTGAAGCTCGAATGAACGGAAATTCTTCTTCCTTTTTTTTTTTTTTTAAAGTAACAACTGACGGGGTTTGCAAGTGCTGTACTAGTTTTTCTCTAAGCACAAGCAGCCCCATTTGAATAAAATGCGGTAATGGTGGCAGAATTGGTGGATCGCTGGGTTGAAAAAAGATTAAGCAACTTGCCATGGCATTCCTCCAACCTCGTGAACAATTATTAGATTATTTAAACAAAACAGAGAGAAAAAGAAACCTACTTCTCACATGTTCAATAGATGATTGATATTAAATTTATAGATGACCTACCTTACAATTAGAGGCAAATTAAAGTTTAATTTTAGAACTTGTGGCTGTGGAATATCTGTTAATGTTGTCCCTCTAATGGGAGGTGATGCACACGAGGGCTATGTGTTTCTTTGTCCAATTGGAAGGTAGAAGGTGGACCGATTCCTTGCTGAAAACCTCGCCATTAACAAGGAAAAGAACTGGGGGAAAATAAAGAAGGGGGATTTGTCAGATAAGACAAGAGTAAGTAGGAAAGAACAGATAGTAAACATTACAAGGGCATTCACATGCCACTAATCTAAACGAATCTTGTTATATTATTCAAAACTTCATGTATATATTAATGATAAAATCACAAGGATGGTACAGTTTCGAGGCCAGAAAAGAAATTTGAGATTAGGTAACAAAGAAAACAACTTCCAGCAGCTCACTAAAAACTGAAAAACATCCAAAAAGAAAAGGTAAACCGTCTATAAATTTTAGAATTCAATGCTGAAAAAGAAAAAAAAAAAACCACTTTCTCGATACTATATATAAGTGAGAAACAATCAGCACCCGTCCATCACAGTCCAGACAACTATCTCAACTAACGGCTTCCAAAAAATAGCGCACTCCAGAGAACCCATTCTTGAGTACATTGAAGAAAGCTCGTAGCTCCAAGAAGATGGCCACTCACTCAATGCAAATTTTCCTATCAAGGAATCGGATACTAGAAGAAATATTAACCTCATTTAGTGCAATCTCACATTCTGCCTTGTCTTGATCATTCGCTTTAGTGTATTTAGCCAAAAGTTGCACTCGTCCCACTCACTGGTTGTAAGTAATACCTGAATCAAGAAGTAGCCAAAAAAGGAAAAACAAGTATAACTAATTATGAGTTTTGTAACTTAAACCAAGGTTATGTATCAAAAAGAACTTTACCTGGATTTGAAGAGCGGTACTGAAATCACCATTATCCAAAGACTGGCAGAGCTGAACGAGCTTTTCAGCAGCATTTTTGGATATGTCCCCACTATTCAGTTTTGCAAACAAGGCACCTAGTTTCCTGGAATTGTCTTCTATTTCCCGCTTCTTAGTTGCATTTGCCCGTGAACCACCTAGCGCTTCCGATGTCTCATTGAAAAGTCTTGTCAATGTTGCAATGACAGGCTTTTGGTGGACTGGGGGAATTCAGCAAGCAAGCGTTGACGTTAGCACCAAATGGCAAGGTGAATGAGTAAGAACAGCATAGGGTAAAAACCTATTTGAAACTAACATCAACACATTAAATGAAACTGAAATATGATATATTTGCTTCTATTTATTTAACTTTTTTTTTTGTCTTGATATGAGACACAGAAAATGCATAAAACTAGTCACCAGACATTATGTCGACAAAAATGACCAAACTCCAAGATTGGCTGTGTATGAGAACATTGTTCTATAACTTCCTTTTCATTTCTTCATTGCAGTAGGTAGCAAATGGCTAACCAAGCATAAGAAATCATTAGTTCAACCAAGAACATATTCAAACCCAGAGCTCTGAAATTGCAAAATAAACAGACCAAAATGGAATAAATTTGGAAAAACAAACAACTAGTGCTTATTACCATCATATTTTCTTTATTTTTTTTCTACACAGAATGAACCTTGATTCAGATGTGGATGAGAAAAATTTGCAAAACCAAACTTTGTAATGGACAGAAGATTGCCAACTTCCCATCAGAAACTCTTCAACACAGAGCATAATAATTTTTTTTATAAGCAATGCAATGCAAAACAAATTCAGTGTAGCTGCAGCTGTTCCTTTTATATTTTCATTTGATAAGTCTTGAATCAACTATATGTTAATGTAGACTTCATATAAAACTCAAAGACTAAACAGAACCATTAAAAGCCAAGAGACATTAGGTCTTGAGAACCCTTATTAAATTAAGTGAAATAATATTTATAACAAAACTACCTGGTACATTTGAAGTATCAACTGTTTGCACTGTGGGTGGTGGAGCTGCGGGCATAACTGTTGGTTGGGCAGAAGCTGCCTGAGTAGGACTGGGTGGTTGCATTGAACCAATCCCAGGTCTTTGAACAACCCCTGAATTAACCGGAATAAATCCCCTTTGGGGTGGGGTGGGAGCTACCACCTGTGGCATTCTATGGCCAGGAAATGCACTGGGTTGTGATGTGACAGGGACAGCTGAACCAGTCCCAGGTTGAATGGGTTGATAAGTAGGGTTAGTGGTTCCCTGGAACACATGCAAAGAGTTTTTAATATCTATCACTGCACCCAAGCGCACACGCACAGATCAAAAGTAAATCTACATACGGGATAAAACTGAGAACCCAATGTGGGCTGGTGATATTGCTCCACATTTTTAAGTGCAGCAGGAGTTGCAGGAATAAAGGGCCTCGCAACAGGTTGGATGGTGACGGGAGGTGCCTGAAAATTTGGCTAATGGAAAAGGAAAAAAAGTCATAAAACTAGCACAAAAAAATTACCGAGAGTCAGCAACACATAAAATCTCTAGATAATATATGCAACTTACGGTTGTTTGATGACCAAACTATACAGATCATAATACACACGTGATGGAGAGATCAAGTTCAATTCAGAAGATCATAAGCCAATTACTACTAGCCATAAGGTTGTGAATATGATTGATTCACGTAACAATTGGGCAGTATAAATATACTACAAAATAAAAACAAAAATATGCTAGCAGGGCTAAGTTACAATGAAAGTCAATATATCAAATATAAATGAAATTAGGTAGTACTAGAGCAAGCCTATAACACAAAAGTACCTGGGAAGGTGTCTGGGATGGAAGGAATATATTTGGTGGCTGATATGAGGTAGGAGCACCATATCCCCCTCCATATGGAGAGCTAGCAGGATGCTGATAATTTCCACCATATGGATTGCTAGGACCATTTGGCTGCATATGTAATGGTGCTGTTTCCTAAGCAGCAAACATCATTGCAAAAATGCACATATAAGAATAGCCTCGGAGTAACGAAACAAAGTTGGCAATTAGACAGCAGCTGAAACCACCACATCTCAAAAGAAAAAGAGATTCATGGTTAGAAAACCTGTTGATAAGATTGAGAGGAATCAACCAAGCCAAAATTGGATTGATCAGCACCATATATTGCTGCACTTTGTGTTTGAGAGCTCTCAAAGGCCATACCTGTGGCTTCTTTCTCTGCAACAGATGTAAAAGAAATTCATAAACTGAAACCAAATAGGGAGGCAAAAGAGAAAAGACCATTACCTAATAACTTAATCAAGAAAGTTCACTTTTTTGGTAAGTTAATAAGAAAGAAGTTCACTGTCTTGTAATATTTGATTCTAAAAAAAAATCACCATCCGGTCATTGGATGTTTTAAAATAACTAGAAAAATCATCCATCTTTAAAAGATTTGACAGAAACTGAATTGTTCTAATTATTAGGTGAATTATTTCCTAGTATAATAAATGAGCAATGTTACGTACAGTCCCCATTTGGGGACTGCATTGCAAGCGTAGTTAATTGTCTTTAAATTTTTTCAAAATTACAATAATATCCTTATCAAAATGGTACTTTTTTCTATTTAATGAAGGGCTTGCACATGCAGTCCCCAAATAGTCCCCATTTGAGGACTGCAAATAGAATTTCTCATAATAAATAAACCATATCAAATTTCTTATATGGTGTTCAACCTCATGTCAATGTCAATACGATGTGATTCTACTAATTTCAAGATAAATATATTTTTTTTTATAAGTAATCATTTTATTCAAAAAAATAGGCATAAGCCCAAGTACACAGGACTTATACAAAGGAAACACCTACATCTTCCAAAAAAAAAAAAACTAACACCAGAAAACTAAAACAAAAGCAGAAAATTATCCTCCATTACAAAAGCTTTAACCCAAGAACTCAAAGTGCTCAAGAACAAATCCCTAAGCTCTCCCAATGAGCGTTCTTTATCTTCAAAGCATCTCTCATTTCTTTCAAGCCAAATGCACCACATAAGACAAGGAGGAATCATCTTCCAAACTCTCGCCGCCTTTTTACAGCCCTTCCCAAACTTCCACCCTACCAACAGATCCACCACATCTTTAGGCATTACCTAATGCAATCCTATCCAACTCAAAACCTCATTCCACAAATAACTAGTCACTTCACAGTAAAGAAAAAGGTGATTTACTGATTCTCCATCATGTTTACACATAACACACCAATCAGCAATAAGCATACCTCTCCTTCTAAGATTATTAGTGGTCAATACTTTACCCAAAGATGCCACCCAACAGAAAAAAGCAACCTTAGAGGGAACTTTTACTTTCCAAATACTTTTCCAAGGGAACTCACATCTTCTAAGGCTTGACAAAATTCTGTAGTAAGTTGAGACTGAAAACTTAGCATTTCCAGCAGAAATCCACTCCATACTATCTTCTCTTTCAAGCACCAACTTTGAACTGTAGAGTTTTACCAGCAGAGCCTTAACTTCATCCACTTCCCAGTCATTAACGTCCCTTGTAAAAATGATATTCCATTCAACCTTGTTGTTACTACTGCAGTAAGAATCATAAATAGATGCATTATGATCCCTAGCAATTCTAAAAAGAGAAGGAAATTCCAGCTTGAGAGCAGCATCCCCACACCATAGATCATGCCAAAAGAGAATCATCTTTCCATCACCCACCTTCAATCTGAAATTGTTGGAGAAGGAATCCCATCCTTTTCTAATAAATTTCCACAAACTAACTCCATAAGCTCCACTAGCTACCTTAGAACACCAACCTCCCCATAAACTTCCATATATTACTTCTATCACATGTTTCCAAAGGGCTTTACTCTCCAATTGATATCTCCAAAGCCATTTCCCAAGTAATGCTCTAGTAAACACCCTTAAATCCTTAATCCCCAAACCACCACAATCCAATGGTTGACAAACCTTCTTCCAACTAACCAAATGAAACTTCTTATCCTCTCCATTTCCTCCCCATAAGAAATTTCGAAATAAACTTTCTATCCTCTTTTCAACTCTTGCCGGAAGAGGAAAAAGTGAAAGGAAATATGTGGGCAGGTTGGACAAAGTGCTCTTTATCAGAGTTAGTCTTCCCCCCTTAGACAAGTAAATTCTCTTCCAACCCGCTAACCGCTTTTCAATTTTTCAATCACCCCATCCCATATGTTGACAGCTTTAAAAGAGGCTCCCAAAGGAAGCCCAAGATACCTCAAAGGCAAAGAAGAAATTCTGCACCCCAATAAATAGGCCAAGTCTGATAAATTCTTAACGTATCCAACAGGAACAATTTCAGACTTCGATAAATTAACTCTTAACCCCGAAGCAGCTTCAAAACACAGTAAAAGTGCTCTTAAAGCACAAATATTTTCCAAATCAGGCTCACTAAAAATCAAGGTGTCATAAGCAAATAACAAATGAGAAATCTTTAGACTATTCCTAGTCTCATTATCCACCACAAAACTGGACAAAAAATTACCCTCCACCGCCTTCTCAATCATTCTACTAAAAGCCTCCATGATCATAACAAAAAGAAAGGGGGAAATGGGATCACCTTGCCTCAAACTGCGAAAACTACTAAAGAAACCTGCCGGTTCACCATTCACCAAAATAGAAAATTTTGAAGTTGAAACACAATGCTTAATCCACGAGCACCATTTAACGCCAAAACCAAATCTCCTGAATAAATAATCAAGAAAATCCCAGCTTACATGATCGTAAGCCTTTTCCATATCCAATTTAATAAGAATACCAGCTTTCTCCACCTTCAATCTACTCTCCAAACATTCGTTAGCAATTAAAACAGAATCTAAAATCTGCCTACCCCTCACAAAAGCATTTTGGAGATAACAATACAAAACACAAGCACCATGCGGCTTAAAACAATCTTGACTGAGCAGAGACTAAATTGCTAGGTTTAATTTGGTAAAAGTTAAACCAGTCAGCATAAGCAATGGGGAAGGAACCAGACATCTCCAGTTTAATTTCCCTTCTCTTATTCCAAGCACATAGTTTAAAAGCAATTATGTGTATCAGTAATGACCACTCCCCATAGAAATAGTTCAAAGTACACAAAAAAAATTACTACTCTCCCACGCCCAAGTCTTGCATTTCTTCTTCACCAATTGATCAGCAAAGGACCACAAGAAAGCGAATGGCCCACAATAAAAACATTGAAGTAAAGCTAACAAACAGACATACTTAGACTAGTATTGCTTTGTTCCATCAGAAGGTGATGTTGGCCATTGGTTACATGAGAGGAAGAACCTTGTCCCTAGCCCTTAAAACCACCAAAATAGAGACTCTACTAGGGCATTGCTCCATCCATTTTGTAATATTTCAGATCAAGTTTGCAGGGCATTACTGTTGTGCACCAATGACAGTAATGTCACCTATAGATACAATTAAAGAACATTCCGAACACAGTAGAATGCAATTTTAAAATGAAGTATAAGCCCATGGTTAACTAAATCAAAATCCTCAAGTTTGTATAGGAAAAAACCATGAACAAGTTTCATTCAACAAAAGAGGAAAAAAAAGAAGAAATAACAGATAGCCCCGCCAGATACAACTAAACTCTGGCTACACCTGACTTGATCTGCACAAGTATTTGGAGAAAGAATACCATTTAGCACTAGTTATTTTCCATTTGAATTACAAATCAAAATGGAAAATAAAAAATGGCAAAAAAAATAAAAGAAAATATATTTGCAACCGTGAATTGTGTAACCGCCGCGTAATCGCTTTGAAAAAAGTGAATAAAACATGTGACCCACATGAAAAAAATTGTGGGCCCTACTCTTTTTCAAAGAGATTACGCGACGTTTACGTACTTCACGGTTGTATGTAGAATTACTCAAAAAATAACAAAAAAATTCATATTGCATCCAATGGGGTTCAAACACTACATCAAAGATATTTCAAAAGCTCATACCAGGTTCTGTAGAGAATGCAATACGATCTCTTAAGATCACGAGCTCAGGTGACAATTCATCAGAGCCTAAAAGTTTAAGGTACTCCATTGCTGTTGTTAAAAGCCCTTGGCTTGCTAAAATTTCAGCATACTTCTCAACAAGCTTATACAAAGATGCACTGAATTGCTTTTGCCCAGTTGCCAAGGCAAGAACAATAGTCTTTTCCATCAAATCCTAATCACATAATTAAAGAAAAAAATAAGCTTTCTGCCCAGAGAATACATGTTTAAGTGAACCCGTCAAAGTACCAAATTAACCTGAAGAAGATCGACATAGGATTTCCCTTCATGCTCGGTTTGAAGACTCCTTGACCAAATTTCCACAGTCTTATCGATATTTCCGGCACATATGTAACAGTGAGTAGCAGCCAATGTGTTACCAGCATTCATTAGTTTTGAAGCAAGTGCGTCACAGAGCATGGTCCACTCCTCTCTTTGTGCAAACTGTTAATTGAACAATGTTAATGATAAGCGCAAAACAATTGTACCAGATGCAATAACTCCGTGATCAATATATATATATATACTTCCACATAAACTAAGCAATAGCTATCATCCAAAATTAACAAAAAAATGTTGGATTTGGCTGGTCTGACTTTTTGGGCCAAGGAACAGAAGCCAATATCAGGTCAAATGGTCATATCATCCACAATAAATCCAGAAAAGAAACTTGTTATTTCATGGTTTCAAGGGCCATACTTTTTTCGACAAGTAAAAAAAAAATTCCTAAATGCGCGAAAGGCACAAAAATCCACTGCAAAAAGAAAGAGTCACTCTGCCAATTCATGCAACTAAATGCAGCTGCGGGGGCAGTGGCATCAGGCATGCAAGGATATACATATGATCTGGCTAATATGAACATGAAAAAGGCAGAAAAACTGCGGTGTAAAATGCACATCAAAACTGCAAAACACTGAAGATCATGATGGCCCAAAAAGAGCAAGATAACTTATTTCTTTACTTGGATATTAATGAAAATTTATTCAAATCTCACATAAAAAAATAACTTACAATCTCAAAATAAATTACATTTTCCTCATCAAGAGTTATGAAACTTACACTACAGAGAAGAGCAAGCGTTTCTTTCCAGAATTTCAGGGGTCTAGTATTGACAATGCTCAGGAGATCATTGTTCACCATAGCAGAAACAACCTGAGAGTGAAACTGGCCCATGTAATGAGAGAGTCCTTAAAAATATAATACAAATAAAGATCAGCAGGACTGATACATTCATTAAAGTTAAAGAAAAAAGCTCTTCAAGATGGATAGTTGGACTACCTTTAGGTAAGGTGAAAGGTTCATCCTAAAGTATTGATCACGAGTGCTCTCCCACAAGGATGCACCACCAACATGAGCAATAACTAAAGCATCAGCCATTTTATTTGCAGATATGCACTGTGCAACTGCCCCCTTATAATCTCCAACAATTAACGCACGCTGGACACCATCATCAAATGCTTGGTCAGCACTCTCCTCAGATACATCTGGTTCCTGTTGCAACTGGTTCGAATCATGTGCAGTATCCACAATAGCAAAGTTACCACGAGAGGTGGACAATGGTGTATCAGTCTTGGGGCTAGGGAGATTGTTAAAGAAATCTTCACCATTATCAGTAGGGAAAATAGTTGCTTCCGTATCACCCACAGATCCAACCTTCTCAGCTACTGTGTCCTCAAGTCCAAGTGCATTTACTTCCTGGGAAAGAGCATCTTGAACACACTCTTTTTCATTAGCAGGTGCACTGAAACCTAGGTGGGCAAGCAGATTTGTTCTTGCTGTCCCATCATCTTCAAACATAACCTTCAAGAAACTCCATGTTTCACGGTCATCCTCTGCTCTGTTAAAACAACTCAAAAGGAATCGAGATATGCACAAGTGATGGGCCAACTTCTCATGACAGAAAGAAAAAGATGAAAATAATCCATTCCTCAGTAAAGATAACATACTCAGATTCTAGTAATTTTTTATCGCACAGTACCCTCAGCGAAGACCTTTCCCCATTTTGTATTGCAGTTTCAAACTCAGATGATCGACTAACCAAACTGTCTTCAGTTACTAAGTTGTGCACATAAACCTGTACAAGGTGGGAAAAATGAACAAACAAATTTATCCTAACAGAACAAAAACACTCATCAATAAAGATACCTCTGAAGCACCAGCTGGCACACCTGCCAGAGAGGGCCTAGGGCAAAACCACATAAGCTTGCCACCAAAGCCAAAAGACGCACCAACAGGACGTTTACACCATTTTGGAGCCCTCAAAGGAGCTGCATAGAAGAGATGGATGGATAAAAGGTAACTAGGATACTGAATTTCACAGGCAATGGACGATTACAGAAAACATATAACAAGAAAGGGTTTAGGGGGTGGTTAGGGGTAGGACGAAGTGTGCATAAATCCGTCAATTACTGCTTAGGATGCATAATTTCTTTTCTTCTCTATATGAATTCACTCTTCAACAACTAACTATCATTTCTGCAACAATTACACTTTTAAAATTCCAAAACAAAAATAAAATCAGAATTCATAAATTGTCATATTCCTTTCTTGTCAACTTAAACCTACCATTTCAAGAAAGGATCAATAACTGAGTTCAAGGCACGCAAACCAAAGACAAAATACACAGCCTCTAATCTGCTTATTTCATAACCAACTGATCTAACATATCGGAGAAAAAAATCCAGGTCTTGTACCCCCAAACCTTTTAAGAAAGAAGCTGACATGCCAACAAGTTGTGGTGTGCCACATAGATACAGTGCACTATCAACCATTATGCATAATTTGATGAAATAGTTCATGATACTAAAATCGGTAAGAAATATATTACCTGTACCAACCTCACTCTCGCCAACACCATGCCGACTGCAACCCTATAAAAGAGTATGTAAAATCAATGAATAAAGTTGACAACAAAAGATGATTTCAAGCTAGGCCACTATATGAAGAGTCAACCAGCTCTACCAGGGTGGAAAAACCAACAAAAGAACATACAAAGAAGACAAAAATAAAAGCAAAAAACCATCTTGGTCCTCTTTAGTAATTTCAAGATCAGATTTTCATAGGAACTATATTCCACATGCCCAAGCCAGATCATAAAACAAATGTTAAATAACATAAATAAATAAAAAGTGTCACTTTGTCCAGTCAATTGCTTCTATTAAATTGTTGCCAACTTGACATAAGTAGCCATGAGACTAAAATAAAGCAAAACCATTTGCATAGATCCATGAAGAAAAAGGTAGATACCTCAATGTTATAAAAGCCAACTTTTCCATCAAATGAAGATGCTGATATGACCCCAGGTATCTTTGGATACCAGTGTACATCAAAATTCCAGTTGGTGCCAGCAGGCAATTCACAGACAATCTGAGTCAAAATATATATGAAGAAGCATCAACATGTCACAACCCAGGAGAAATTCATAATTCAATAGAATTCATTATAAAATTGCAGGAC
>QEOT01003308.1:150706-198925 GCA_003123785.1 Pterocarya stenoptera
AGAATGGGATCGAGTCAGTCTTTTTGTTGGGTTCTTTTGTTCTGTCTGATCCTTCTTTCAGGCTTTGTGGCTCAAACTCATGGCAAAATGAAAGAACAAGGTCTGCCTCCTCTCAGGCAGTCCAAGTTGAAGCCAAATCTCGGATTCGACGCCAGTCTTTTCGAGGCAGTTCAGGCTGTCAACGAAGACAAAGTTTATGTTCCTCAGGAGTGCTCGAAGGAGGAAGACAGGATCGAGAAACTGCCTGGACAACCACAGGTGAAATTCTCACAGTATGGTGGGTATGTCACGGTGGATAAAGCCGCGGGTCGTGCGCTTTTTTATTATTTTGCTGAAGCCAACAATCCCAATAAAGATTCATTGCCTCTACTTCTCTGGCTAAATGGAGGTATACATACATACATGCATATCTGTTCCATTCTCAAGAGTCTCCATCCTTTGTCAATATCATTAGGCTGAATTGAGGAAACACTTGAAAAAATACAATAATTGTTGTCTGCTAGCTGCATACACCTACATATTCCTTTATTTTTTTTTGTTTGTTGTCGTTTCTTTGTTTCCCGTTTTAGAGGGACACGACGAGAGAGAGTTGGGATGGGAAGATGTAAAAATATCACACAAAAATCTCAAAGAACCTGACATAGAATTCATGATATATATATTTTCATCATCATCAATTGTATAACCGCGTGGTAGTTATCTTTCACTCTTTATCCTCTTTGAAGTTTCATGAATTGCGGGACATGAATCCCTGTTTTTGTTTAGGTCATTACTCTAATGATCATGATCACAAGAAGGGTGTCCAGGTGTACGGTAGTAGACTACAAAATGATCATGCTTACGATGAAAGAATTCATATTGCTTCGAATCTTCCTCTTCTTCTTTCATCTGTGCTAGCTAGCTAGCTAGTCATGAACTCATTAAAAACAACGTGCCATGTTCAGTTTTGTTCCTTATAGAAATAATTAATTTCGAGATTGTGCAATATTAATATTGTTTATTAATTCACCATAAATATTATTATTAATGCTTGGCGGTCTTCCTTTTTAATTCAAACTCATGTGTGTGACTACGTATATATTTATATTTCATCTGTGTGATTATCAAATATTATTTTTATTATTTTAAGTATATATATGTCAACTCTCTTGCTGGGGTACTGCATGCAATGCATGGCGTATTGCCACCGCTTTTTTTTGTGAATGATCTGGGGATCAAATCCCAAACTTCACTCCTGTCACAGGAGTCCTAGTGTGGATCGGATTTCCCGGCGTGCATGCATGGGATTTCTCGGCGGGCATGCATGCATGTTCTTAACAATCATGCAATTTTATATAAAAATATATATAAATGGTTAATTTATTAAATTAAATTATCGATCTTTCTTCTTTTTTTTTTCACTCTGGTATCGTCAGTCAACGACTCAACATGCATTTTTATATTGTGTTTTTGATAAATCTATGCCCTCCTTGGAAAAAAGCATCGCATATTTTTGTAAACATTTTCTTAAACCGCGATCAAATTGTTCAAATACAACGTCGGCCCCTTTTAATAATAATAAGAGCAATAAAAAAAATTCCATTGCCTATTAATTACTTAGCTTCTTACTCACCCAAAACAAAAAATAATAAATTTATTGCATTGTTTAGCTGCATTGAGCTGGGTACGTGCATGCAAACCATTGGTTAATTTACTGTATTGGGAAGCACATAATTATTTTAGTTTAATAAGTAACATGCTGGAAATTTATTTATATATTATCAAAATTCGAATTTTTTAGCCCCCTACTTCATCATGACCTTTGCTTAATTCTATGCATGCAGGCCCAGGTTGTTCATCCTTGGCCTATGGAGCAATGCAAGAGCTCGGACCATTCCGCGTCCGCAGTGACGGCAAAACACTTTACGCAAACAGATTTTCTTGGAACTATGGTAAAAATTCTCGGTATAAATTAATTTACCTGAATATATATAGAGTACTTTCTTTTTCTTTTTAATTTTTTTGGGCATTTTTTTTTTCTGCAGCTGCAAACCTTCTGTTCCTCGAGTCTCCTGCCGGAGTAGGATTTTCGTATTCGAACACATCATCCGATTATAAGACGTGCGGTGATAGAAAAACTGCAGCAGATAGTTATGTATTCTTGGTGAACTGGCTGGAGAGATTTCCTGAGTACAAGAACAGGCCTTTTTATATTTCTGGAGAAAGCTATGCTGGGCATTATGTTCCTCAACTTGCACACACCATTCTTCATCATAATAAGAAGGCTAACAAGACCATTATCAACCTCAAGGGAATGATTGTAAGTCTCTCTCTCTCTCTCTCTGTCGCGTGCAGACACATACAAAATGATTTTAATAATATCAAATAATAATTGATGGGAAGCTGTTAGGTTTCATGGCGGCAAAAATAATTAAAAATCATACTAGAAAGTAGTACTTATGCTTATGTCTTTCAACGTAAAGAAATTATTGAAATTTGGAAGTTATACCGACCATTGTCTTCTAGCGCCTTTTTTTTTTCTTTTTTTTTTTTCATATGTTCATGATGGTAAAGAAATATGTAGTGCTTGATCATCAATTGGGTCCAACCCCATGTTAGGGGTGGACCTAAATCTAAATAACCCCATGACAGCCTTGTAGTACTAAACGAATTAACGCAGTAACCATTTTTGTCTTTAAGCAATATATATCAGTGCATGCATGCATGATTTAATTCGTGATATATATTTGATGTATTACTGTTAATTAATTTCCATGCTAATAAGATCGATTAATTATCTATTTTCAACAAATAGATTAGAATTTATTTGAAGATATATTTATTTAATTTTTCCTTAATTAGATATAATAGTTGAGATTTCAAGAAGTACTCCAAATTATCTTCCAGTGGATTTTTATTAATCCAGCCGTGAGATCGTTTTGCTTGCCAACAACCATGCACCTTCTTGCAGTCAGCATAAAAATTGTCGCAAAGTGCAAAATCAATGATCATTAATCTTTCTTTGTCAACTTTCTTTATTTTTCACACTCTAGTTAGTCTGTCATGATTTTGTTTACACCATCATTTTTGGGTCGACCCCCCAAAACAAAACAAAACATGGCCGGTGCTAGATAGAAAGCTGTCAATATTTTTGTCATGATTATTAAGTACTGCATGTGGTAATTAAAATGCATGTGTTTATAATTTATAATATTTCACATGATAGAAATTAGTAGCTAGCATGCATTAAGTTCGTAGTACTATCTCATGTTTTTTTTTTTTATATATATATTTTTTATAGTATTTACATCATTTCGATTTATTGCATGTTATACGTCGTTATACACAGATTGGGAATGCAGTGATCAATGACGAAACAGATGACCAAGGAAGGTACGATTATTTTGCGAGCCACGCACTCATTTCGGATGAGGATGCCCAAAAAATAAACAAATACTGTGATTTTTCACCCGAAGCCAAGAGTCAAAATCGCGAGTGTGATGAAGCCACCGATGCTGCCGACAGGGATACTTCCTACCTCGATATCTACAACATCTATGCTCCCCTCTGCACCATGGCCAACTACACTACACCTCAGCCCAAGAAAGTTTCTGTAAGTACTGAAAAATAATTCCTTTTTTGTTATGATGTTCTATGCTTGGGGCCTTGTCTTTTTGGTAAAACATGAAATAGTGCATGATCATGTATCATGCATCAAAATATGATCATGTTTTATTTTGGAGTTGCAGATATTCAATTTCGATCCATGCAGCGATGGTTATGTGTATGTTTATCTGAATCGGCCTGAGGTTCAAGAAGCCCTTCATGCCAATGTGACCAAGCTTACACATGACTGGCAACCGTGCAGTGATGTCATAACAGACTGGGGAGATAGCCCCTCAACCATCATTCCCCTTCTGCGGGAGTTCATGGCCAACGGACTTCGAGTTTGGGTTTTCAGGTAAAACATTGAGTATCATCTCGATCTTTATAAAATTGAGATACTGTACTCTTTAGAACAAAATAATATCATGATCTCTATCAATCTGAAAATCATGAGTCTATACATATTAAATAAAATGCAGTGGGGACACTGATGGAAGGGTTCCAGTTACATCGACAAAGTATTCTCTGAATAAAATGAGTCTTCCTGTTAAGACTGCATGGCACCCTTGGTACTTAAATGGAGAGGTAACTTCTCTTTTTTTGTCCTTTGATTTTCAATCTAAACGTCGATCGATCCTAAGAAGTTTAACGTTGTGGTTTTTGATCAATGGTTCTGCTCGTGGCACAGGTTGGTGGGTATACAGAAGTGTACAAGGGAGACCTCACATTCGCAACAGTTAGAGGGGCAGGGCATCAAGTTCCCAGCTACCAGCCTGCCAGAGCATTTTCTTTGATCAAGCATTTCCTTGATGGCACACCTCTTCCTGACACCAAAAGATATTAGTTTTTCAATTATTCTTCAATTTGCTGCAGCTTAGTTCCAACTTCCAACTAGGTTGACATCAAAAGATATTGTTAGTGTCAATTTATTCTCCACTCGCTCTCTCTCTCTCTTTTATTTTTCCAGTTGCTTAGTTCCAACAAGGTTGAATTATTCAAAAAGTATTGGTATAGCCAAGCAAGGTGCATTTAATTAAAGCAAAATGATGGTTGTTTTTCCTTCTTCTCTTTCCATTTTGATATATGGTTTGAATTGTATTTCACCTCCTCGAAACAGGAGCCCTGCACTAATATCGACATTCTCCTTTCCAATGAATCCAACAATGCATGTTAATTCGCTGAAATATAGGATTCAATATCAAAATGCCTTCATGAACGTGTATAATAATAACTTTATCAGTAAAAGACATCTAACATTGTCGTGGACATGATGAAAAAGCATGGGGCTCTGGCTCTCCACATATCTTTTATTGATTGCCAAACACACTAGCGGTAATGATTGCCATTAACAACTCCAATCAAGATCATGTTGTATCAACAAGGGGTTCTTTTTCCTGCACTTGCATGCAGCACTAGCTTAATTACCCTACTGAAGGATAGAGCAATCAAATGATGACCGTTTTGCAGCGTATAATACCACTTTGAAACTGCTCACAATCTCAAAATCTCACAATGCTCGACCCACTTCTATCTAAGGCTTCCATATATATGTAGTCGTGAATCGACTTTGAAAGTCGTTGAAACAATGTAAGGAGAGCTGCAAGAAAGTTTACATTTTTAAGTGGTTAGTACTGCAGATCAGACATCCAACCAACCACCTCATGCTTTAATTTAATGTGGAGTAGTAGTACTTCAGCACCCTAGCTGTACGTGATGCAGCTCGCTCTTACGAATTGTGGGATCAGTACTACGCTAGCTCCATCAGCCGGCTATCTAGATTACTAGGATTTATATATTTTATATTAACATGCTAAAAGTACCAATCGGCAATTTGTGCATGGATGGACATTCCCCGTAGTTAAAAAAAGGTGTTTAATTTTGAAGGCGATCAATAAATATATATATATATAGAGAGAGAGAGAGAGAGAGAGAGAGAGAGAGAGAGAGAGAGAGAGAGAGAACTCTCGATCCATTTATGCAGCAAGCAAATATTCTACGCTTCTGTGTAGGCATATCAGTTTTCGTAGTACGGTTGAGTTAGCAATAAAGAGAAATTATAAAAATAAATTCATAAAATTTTATATGATAGTACTTTAGATTTATTTTATAATAGTTGCTGAGTTTATTTTCATGATATTTCTTTATAGTTAAAACATTTTTTTTTAATTATATAGAGTCGTGATCACATTGTAAGTAATTAAAATAATTTCATGATTTATTAATAAAATTAGTGTTCCTTAACTGAGCCAAATAATTATTCTTCATATATTTTATTTACTTTCCGGCCGGTGTCAGTTTTTTTTATCATGATTCGGTGTTTTACGCTTGGTGTTGGCCTATTTAGACAATTTCAGAACTTTTGTTACTCATCATCCTTATATAATATATTTATTTTATTTTATTTTTTAAAAATATATTTTATTTTATTTTTTCTAAACTAATTGAATTCTTCTACTTATTATCTATATACTATATATTTGATTAGGAAAAAAATAAAAAAACGAAAAATTATGTGTGATGCATAGTGTGTGAGAATTATGAATAAAACTATTTTTTATTTGTGACGTGTTTTTTTTAATCAAACATGTGCCTAAAATGTTGCTAAGAAATAACTTTCGGGCCTAGAAGTTACGTGAATATCCATGATGTTTCTTTCATTCTCAACAACAAAGCCCTCTTTTTTAAACCCACAAAATATGCGACAGTGGAATTCTAAGCCCAAAGCCCAATAACTAGTATCGACTACTTGATCCTCTTCTTCACCACGAAATTCCCAAAATCGACCATCGCACAAACCCTAACCCTAACACTAAAGACCACAAGATCAGCCGAAACCCCTAGACCGACCCAAAAAATGGTGTGCATTCGTAAAGCCACCATAGATGACCTTTTGGCCATGCAGACCTGCAACCTCTTTTGCCTCCCGGAGAACTACCAGATGAAGTACTACCTCTACCACATCCTCTCCTGGCCACAGCTCCTCTATGTGGCCGAGGACTACAACGGTCGCATCGTCGGCTACGTGCTTGCCAAGATGGAGGAGGAGAGCAACGAGTGCCACGGCCACATCACTTCCCTAGCGGTGCTCCGCACCCACCGCAAGCTCGGCCTGGCCACGAAACTCATGAACGCAGCGCAGAACGCTATGGAGCAAGTTTTTGGGGCCGAGTACGTGTCGCTTCACGTAAGGAAGAGCAACAGGGCCGCCTTCAATCTGTATACGGAGACCTTGGGTTATAAGATTCATGATGTGGAGGCCAAGTACTATGCTGATGGGGAGGATGCCTATGATATGAGGAAGCAGTTGAAAGAGAAGCAGGTTCATGTTCATCATCATCATCATCATCATGACCATGGGCATAGTCACGGGCATGCTCATCATCATGAGCATGGTGGTGGATGTTGCTCCTCGGTGGATGCCAAGGGGAGTGGAAAGAAGGAGGCGAAGGCAACGTGATAGTGAGAGTGAGAGAGAGAAAGAGGCGTTACGATTAAGGATTTGATGAATCGGGCAACCGAGGAAGTATGCGTTGTTGGATTTTGTCATTTATTTTTCTTTTCTGTTTCTTTTTGTCTTGTCGGTTTTAATTGTTGGGCTGGTTTTATGAGGAATAATGCATGACAGTAGTAAATTTACTATGGTGAACATGGATATACAATGTTATGTGTACTTTTATGGTGTAGATTGTTTTGGGTTTCAGTGCCTAGCTTTACATTTCTAGAATTTTTGGCATTTTTACTTGAAATTTACTTCAAGTAGTAATGCCTTCAAAGGATGGTATTTATTTGACGTATGGTAATTGTGTTATTACTTATGATCAAGGTCATGCCTTGGTGAAAATTCAATTAACTTCTAAATGAGAAATTATGTCCCTTGCTTTATGAGAAACAATTTTATCTGCTGTTTGAGGCCGAGTAAACACGAAGTCTTTGAGATGGGGCTTTTTAAAAAAAAAAAAACCAGTCTTATCTTGTTAATCTAGTGATCTACCGTTTTCATTGCTTTGTTGGTTGCTCTAAAAGGGCTAGGAAATTTTGAGATGATCTCATGGAAGTCTTATGTGTGTGGTATTCGTTTTCACCAGAATTTAACCTGAATCAAAAAGCTAGCAAAAGGTTTTGTGCACTTTGGTGAAGTGGTAGTTGAGTTAAATTGGGTTTAATTTGATAAAATCACAGCTTATCTTATCTTATACTATTTTATTTTTAATATTATGAGCTACATATGCACCCAATGGCTCTTAAACCCATAATCTCACCTTTTATCTCTGTTCTTATGAGGGGAGGGAATGCCATTTGAACTAGAGCTTGCTGGCTTTATTTAATGTGTGTAATATCGGTGAGGCATATGTTTATGGGCTAGTATCTTTGCCATACTCTCCTCTAAATGTTTGTTTTTATATATATAGATATAAGTAATAAGAGATTTTATTGACAAGGAAATATGCATAGCCCAAGTATACAGGAACTCTCCTCTAAATGTCCGTTGGTTCTGTGCTCTACAGCAAGACTCTTGATCTTGCAAAGATTTATTTGTAGCTTTTGGTACTTTGTTTGTGTGCTTGATACTTCATAGGGCTGTGCAGAAACTGCACTACTCTGACTCCATTCCAATCTCCGCTCCTATTGGAGTCAGAGATGTCGTAGTTAGAGTCCGAATTGATCATAATTATCTACTTATCAAAAAAAGGAGTTGGTCATAATTATCTGGTTGGAGTCGGAGTCCAAACAGGACTCTGAAAAAAGAAAGGAATATCACCAAGTTGTAAATGTAGCAACTGAGAAGCCAATGTCACTAGGGAACAGATTTGGCTGGGAAAAAAATTCTGCTTTAGTTTTAATACAAGTGATGAGTTGCATGCAATATCGATTTTCCCTTGATGAGGAGACCTTTTTCTTCTCTTTTCCTGGTAAGTGTATTGATAGGATTTGAGGGAGGACAGAGAGGTTATATTTGAGTCATTTCGTTATTGACAGGTCTTGTATAGGCTTAATGCAAGTAACAAGATTATCTATTGCAATGGGGTTCTAGGTGATTTTGATTAGGTGTAGATCCTCTGAAGATTATGAATCCATTTGAATATTGTCCTTGTTGATCACACCAGCATGGGATTGCCATTAAGCTGAAGTTTGAAGTCCTGTCGAAAGATGCGTAAATTATAAACATTAGTCGTTCATCCGTCATCAATCAGATTCTCTCTCAACATAATTCTCTCTAGGTCTTTTGATCAACAAATGACTTGCGCCAGAAATACATTACTTTTCTCTAGAGGTTGCCACCACTGGTGGTTGCCTATGTTGGGCAATTCATGGCTTCTGGGAAACACTGTTTATTTATTTTTCTTTAAAAATAAAGGAAAACGTGGTAAATACTGCCACTTATGACTGTCTTCAAGCCATCGCAGTTTGGTTATCCATGTGCCATGGGAGGTCAGGTTTTACAATTACAAGGTTTTTAGTGGGCTTTTTGTTGGGCTTACGGGATTATATTCCTATGGGCTATGGGGGGGCAACATTGGTTTGGGTCAATGAACGGAATGCTGTCTTTGAACACTAGTCAATGTCTTGGTTCTTTGACTATGCACTTTACATGTAAACAAATGGTAACTAGTCGTTCCTTTGAATTAATTACCTTGTACCATTCGGTACGTGCCAACTTTTGCAAGTTCCCTTTGGTTAAAGCAGTTAGTTTGGTGTCACTGATTTTCAAGATTACCCGATATCTGATTTATTTTCTGGGTGAACTGGTCAAAGAAAATGTTCAAAATGCTGCCCGCTTCAAAGTCGCAGGCACGAGGTGGATTGGGCTAGTTTGGATAATGGAGTATCTATTATTATTTATTATTTTATTATTATTTTTTATACTATTTAATATTTTATTATTATTTTTTTACTATTATTCACAGAATATTTGAGATCACCTTACTATCCAAACGCAATCTGAAACTTCGGGTTCTTAGTTGGTGTTTCAAGCCATCCAGCCACTTTTAGGGTTGAATCTACCATTCGACATGAACTAATTTGATTCAATCAGGTAATTTATTTAAGGGTTCCTATACTTCTAAAATAAGATTCCAAAATTTCTTATGTTTCCACTAGGGGAAGAAAGAAAGAAAGAAAGGTTCTTTCTCAAGTCCTTTCCTCTGGGACCATCTTGAACCCACCCAACTTTACACCTAATGAGCAATACCGCATCATATCCTGACAAAAGTCTTTGAGGACTTGGAAATTAAAAAGTAGGTAATATTGGAGTCCCAATCTTTTGAAAGTGAATTACCTTAGCCTTCACTGCACGCAATTTGCTTGACTTCCACCAAATAATACGCAAACTGATTCGATCAGAACGGGACCTCTGTTCAAATAGGCATTAAAGGGTTTGGTGGGATGTTATGCAAATATAAAACTAGGGGATGATGTAAAGTGGGCATGTTCAACGATAAATACCAAATGTTGCCGTCAACACCACAAACAATGGGAATTTGCCATTTGGGAACTTAATTGTCTAACTAATATTCTAAAAATTATGATTAACCTGTAAATTCTTTGTTGATAGTATTCAACTTTTGAGAATAATAGTGAAAGAGAAGGCTCTTTCTTTACTCTACTGTTAAATATTTGGAAGGATTTTTGTGTTTTGAGTAAAGATTAGGTAGAACCCCTACAAGCAAAAAAAAATCACATTCACCAAAGAGAGTGGCCGGAATTGTGTTTTTTAAGGGAGAGTTGGTTGTGTCTATGGATATAATTAATTGCGATTTGCAATTCAAAACTATTTAATACTAAAATGAAGGGCTGCACGTTAAGTACAACACTAACTTCTGTGGATCTCCTAAAGTGGTTTAAAGGCTCTTTTCCAATCTCCTTTCAGAAAGGCCTATAAAGCAAAAGAGAGCAATAAGGGAAATAGCCACAAATGGGGACAAGACTGACATCCCCTCAAGTTTGTGTCCCTGCAATTCAATAATTTAGGAAACACAATCAGCTCTCAGCAGTATTAAAATAAGGAATAGAATTCATGTGTGACTATGTACATCATAAGAAGATTTGAAAAAGTACACAGATAAAGAAATCATTGATGGCTTTAGTAAAGAGTCAAATAAAACAACGATGAGACTATTTTACAATGGAATATCCCAAAAGTATATGTATTATACAAAGGGCATGACCAGAAGATGCTCTTATCTTGTAGCATATTGTTTATTGGAAAATCAGTGGGCTCTCCATGTTCCTTACAAAGACCAAAATATCCAATAATGGTTGAACTTTTGCAGTCAATATCTTGTCATGATCACCACCACCTCTACCATTGTGAATCATTTAGCTCAAGCTCTGTTGGGTTGATCAAGCCCTCAAAAGCCCCAATTTAGGGTGATCAGAGCATGGAACATTTTAATGGTATGACCAAAAGGATGTCCACATTGATTTTATACCTATAGAGGAGTAATGGAGCCCCGGTTACGCTGCTGCAAACTGGTGGGGCGCTCTAGGTGTAGGCACAACAACATCACGGCCTGATTTAATCGAGTTGAGACGATCCTTTATTAGTTTATCGAACAGCCTGTTGTTAGGATTCTCTGCATAGCAAACGTAATAACAACTCACACAGGAGTGTGGTACTGCCATGGCAATCCTGGTCTGGTGCACCATAGTAATAATTTTTAAGTTAAATTGATCAAAATTAAATAATGGCCAAGTTGATCACATGAATTGAATGCACAGAGAAACAATCAAATAAAGTAGGATATATCAAGTATGGCTACCAACCATGAGGTATCCAATGAAGAATGCAAGGAGCGAAATGGTGGCTGTGAAACTTTGGTGGACTTTGGCAGTCCAAGCAGCTACAACTATGACACAGATAGAGCCACTGCAGACTCCAGTTAGGAAGCAGATTGAGCTGGTTATGTCAGAGTCGACGATAGATTCCATTTCTTGCTTCTCAAACAGCTCCCAAGTGTCTTGTGATGCCTTCACAAAACCTTTTCCATAAGCAGCTATCTGTAAAAATGGATTAAAAGATAGCTAAATAACATCTCTAAGTTAACTAGCCTTATACAATTGACTGAAAATGCAGTTTGTTAATAACTTAAGTGGTCTGTATTGACAATCAAATTCAGATAATGATGGAACTGCAAATGATCCAGCATTTATAAAATAATCAGAGTAAAATATTGTCAGTTGAGAATGACAACTAGTAAAAAAGGCATATTGTTATTCGCCTCAACTAAATCTAGAAGCAGCATGAAAAACTTAAAAACCATTAAATACTATGCAATACTGAGGACCCCTTTTAACTAAATCAAATTGGACTACTCTGACAAAAGTAAACTTCGACTCAGAATGAAATTCTCAAAGCTTTAAGTCAGAACACGACTATCAGAAATAATTCATATAGCAATCGCCACCTAAAAAGATTCTGCCATCTTCATAATCCATACCCAAATGCCATAGATAAGTAACAGAAAATTAACTAATGCTTCTAAATTACTAATCACTAGAGAAACTACGTTTGATTGCAATGCATAGTTTTTTTCCCCCTTTGAATAGAGACATTTTCACTGGTGACCTATCTGCCACAAGTTAGTAGTAGCCTCTCATTAGTCGTTCCTCTATTCACACTTACATAAAAGGGCATTAGAGTGATGAAAATTTACAAGAGTGAAAGGCTTTTCAATAACATTACCTGCACAAAGGCCCAACCATTTCCATTTCTGAAGATGGACTGCATGACTCCGAGACAGCAATGTGCACAACAAAACATGAACTCATCTTCTCCCTCGAGCAAATTCAGAGCCCGAGCAACAATTCTCAGGGCCTCAATCGCAGGTACAAAGAGAGAGCCTAAACAAGCACTTCCAAGATTCTGAGTCAAGGCTCTTTGGAAGCAGAATTGAGTATTAGATTGCATTCCCCTGTGATAATAGAGAGCAATTACCCTACTTACTGTTAAATTTGCAACATTTCTCATTACTTCAGCAGTCCAAGCCAAGCTCAAAACCAACCCAAGTATGATCAATGGGGGGACGTAAAAATTCAAGGCTCCAACCACAGCTAAAATCCATAAGGACATCCACAGAAATCCGGCCCCAAGCATCCAATAAATAGGCTGATTCAAATCAGGGACTTTCGATACAGGTTCAAGTGATTTCATCAGGACCTCACAACAAAATCCGATTCGTGGCGTGACCCAACAAGCATATAGTCCATCACCAACCGCAAAGGCAATAAAACAGACTCCAATGCCATCTGTGGGAGGCTTTTGGAAGCAAATGAGTAGAATTCCAGCAGATAATGACAAGAGAAATGAACCCCACAGTATAAAATTAACCATGAATCTAGGCCATTCCCTGACTGCCTTTTGCCATGCAAACGCTAGAGTAATGCTCAAAAGCGATGCAGCTTCAACTTGTGGCAGGTAATGCCTCAACACTTTTTTCTCTTTCGTTTTGATAGATTCTGACCCTTCAATCAGCCCTTGAATACCCTTGAATACAAGAAAACCAACTAGCCCAACAGCCACAACCATGTGCAGAAGGAACAGAACCAGAGATATTCTGTTGGTGTACGCTCTTGAATTCAACGTTGCTACCGAAAACTGCTTTGCAAAGCGAGAGAAACCCAGAAATTTAGTTATCCATGGAACTTACTTTAGAGAGAGCCAGCGGTTTTATATTTTCATTTGGGTATAGCAAAATTATAAGCTACCATAAATAGACTCGTAAGTTTGCGTTTGATTGACTGAAAAAATTCAAGTTTCTGTATTTTGTAGGGTGAGAAATAATTACGGTAAATCTCAGATAAATAGCCAAAAAATATTATAAATACAACTACGACTGGAAATTTACAAACAAAAATTTAGAACAAGTTTGTGCATTTTTTAGGAACGCACTTGCAAATTTCAGAAATGAAACTTGAAAAGCCATCAAATTCAAAGTATCTTTATGCAAACTCGAGACAACTTACTTGTGGGGTTGGTGTAGAGCGAGGCTGAGCAGGCTGGGTAGGCTGAGCAGGCTGGGCAGGCTGGGTAGGTTGAGCAGGCTGGGCAGGCTGGGAAGGGGAGGGAGTTCCAACTCTAGTGGCATTGTTAATGACAAGTCTCAAAGGGTTCGTGGGGTTCAGCCTCTGCATCCTTGACAAGTGAAACTCTTCATGGTTATTGCTCCCAACCAACTCTTCTTGAGAACCCACCTCCCCTTTCTCCACATCCTTTACTTCCTCCTCGTCCTCCTCTCTCGCTTCAACCTCGTCAGTCTCTCTCTCCTCCACCTAACACCACCACCGCCCGACAACATTTCAAACTTCAGCACACACATGGAATACCCACCCAAAAATAACAAAAGCAACAAACAAAAATTCAAAGAAAAAACATCCGATACATATCTTACAGGTTCTGCGGCACCCATTATCGGCGGCGGCGGCTGAGGCTCTGGTGGCGGTAGTATCTGGAATTTTGTTGATTTCTATGTTCGGTGGTGGACAACGTTGCTGTTACTTTATTGAAGCTTGGAGAGACTCTTCGAGCTGACCGTATATGCTGTATTAATTTTTCACTCCGCTTTTACACCTTACCTCAGAGTATCAGAATACATGTGATGGGACCTCATCGAAGATTCAAGCACAAACGTGCCCCTAATGGACAGAAACTTTACAACAAGCACCAATTAAGGATGGTCATGGAACAGTGTGTGATGTCGGACAGAGTTTTTTTTTTTTTTTGAGAATAATGTCGGGCAGAGTTGGGACTGAGCAAACAGAAATAGGATTTAATTTATACTAAATTAAGAGATATTTTTTCTTTTTTCAATGCCAAGTATTATATTTATATAGGATTAGGAATTGAAGGCTGGTGGATGGAAGGAGTCAGATCATCAAAGGGTGAGGACGACCAGTGTCATGGACTTTTGCATTAAATGCACGTATCTCACCTCATAAAGCTTGTTGTTTTCTATGTTACACTTCTAGTGATTAACTCCAACTTTGACCGTTACTCGACACCCAACTTGATTATCTTACATTTATGTTCAACTCATGTTGTTGTCTTTCCTTTTTCATTTTTTTTTTCTTTTCTTTTCATCTCAGCTGGTACATTTTTATTCTTTTTTAAGAAAGTAAAGTATCCTAGGAATGTTGTTCTCCATTTGTAGCAAAAAATAAGGTAAGGCTGAGATAGATTCTAATCCCAGTAATTTTTTGTTAGGGAAGAAGGAAAAAAATGTCATGTTGAGAAAGAAAAACTGCCTAAATGATAATAACTTATAATATATCGAATCAAATAAATATAATTAAAAATGATAAATAAAGAATCACATTTTAATAAAGTAATGGTCATATACAATGAATTTGAGATTAATCGTAGAAAGTGCAATTTTCACTCCGATTATTTTCTACAGTAATACCCTCATCTCTTACCATCAAGGTGAGAGTGCTCCTAGGATATAGAGCTCTACTTTTAGGCAACGGATTAGTCACGTGCTACAGTGAGGTGGGCCTGACATAATTATTAATTGACGTATCAGATTGTGATCATAAGTGGGTGGGCCTGGACCGTAGATATGATGACTCGGATCCACCTAATCTCTACTCACTGTTGACGTGATCATAAAGAAAAATTCTATAAATTCTATTATAATTTTATTAAGTACGAGTGATACATTTATCACTTTAATAATAATAAATGTGTAACATACTATTTAATATAATTAAAATAAAATAAAAACATAGTGTATACATTATTTCTATCGTAAAATATCTGCTTAGATTTCTGCCAACAATCCCAATCATGTAACAGAACCTGAAACTGTAAACACCATGGTTGCCACTCCAGCCACTTCAAGAAAAAAAAATGCTAAACAAGCAAAGAAGTGAAAAAAGTCAAATGAAAGTGAAAAGCAACTAAGCATTGTTGCATGCACTCCAAGCTATTAAAAAAAAAAGAGATTTCTGTATGATAATAAATAATATATTTCTTTCATAAGATCTTTCTCCCATATTCCTCCCTCGTCTCTATGCTGGCAAAAATGAACCAGAAGAGAAGAAAAACGTTAAAGTGAAGCAGAGAAGAAGCAATGCACCGCCATAACACTCCTTGTCTACTCTCTATGGTCACCATGCACCTAGCATTCACTAGCAATCTGACACGTTTATTGATATCAAGGCATAATTGAGAATCTGCCAAATAGGGATGAAAGCTCATTGGGTGACGGATTTAAACAGAGGAAGGAACACTTTCAGGCTTTGCCTTCTTAAGGACCAAAAGCTAAATGGAAAATTGGAATTTCCTTGAGCCCTGCTTCAAAATATAACCACACCGCATCATCTAAAGGACAAAATTTAACAGCCTAACACCAGAAGAAGGCCTAACACTCCAAGCTCAGAATAATACCTCGTGCAACTTGAATAGATTTCCACAGATTGATTAAAAAACGTCAATACACCAGTCAGGAACTGGAAGTACACTTACCGTGCGTAAGAACTTACAAGTACTTAACTATGCTATAATCCATTGGCAACATAAAATCTCGCCCGAATTTTGCACTACCTTTAGGCGTAGAAAAATGAAAATTTTCTTGCTCTTGATTCATAGACTTCATCCTAAGAGCTCATGAAGCAACTCAAATATAGTATCGTATGATAAAAATAGGTACTAATGGTCGATTGCTTAGATCCATTACAAGATCATTGAGAGAGAAAAATAAGGTGATCCAATTTGTACTTTTACATCACATATTGTTGTAGAATGTGGCACATATTGAGTGGAACATGTATATAGAGAAAGTGGGCTGATATTGAGAGTGAGGTGGAGTGGAGTGAGTGGAATTTTCTAATACCTCTGTACGGCTAGGGTTAGTATAAATACATCTTATGTAACCCTACTTTGACACTTAGTAAAAATCCAGCTCCTGCTCTTGTGGATGTAGGTAGACTATCGAACCATGTTAAATCTGTATTTTTTTTTTTTCTCTTTTTTGATGTACTGTTCATCGTAATTACCGCACGTAGTACAACACATATTAACCTAAACCATAGTAGACCTAACCGACGAAAAGCATTTTTTTTTTTAAATGTAAATCTTTTAGCAAATGAGGAGATGAAATGGGACATGTGCGATCAACATCCATCTCCTTGATAATCTTCGAAGGCTTCACATATCTTTTTCCTGTTACCCAAAAAATATCTAACTTGTCAATTATAACAATTTCCAGCGACAAAACATACCATCACAGAGAGAAGATGGAAGTTTACCGTGGCAGTTGAGAGGGATTCACTTCTTGTTCAGTTGACCTTTGAAAAGTTCTGCTTTCTGCATCAACTCGAGGGTTTTTCCGGTAGGTTTATTTCTGAGGAGAAAATGGGCTGAAATTCGGCCCGTTATGAAGAAGGCTAAGATCAAGATTATTTCAGGCCAGACCATGTATAGACTATTGTCAATTTGATCGAACGGCTGTCAACGGGATATTCACTATATTCGTGCCTAATCCCCATATGTGTGGATCATTTCGTTTCCCGTGCTTTTAGTCCAATCCCACGCGCCTCACACCGAGCGTGAACCTACCGCTTCCAAATTACCGTTATTAGACGCCAGAGAACAGAGGCATAGTTCAGTTGCATATGCCCTCTCAAAAATCTTTATTTTCTCTGCAATGGCTCTCATGGCTGCCATCTCCACCATGATGCCACTCTCCATCTCCGTCCCCTTCAGCCGGCCTTTATACAATCGGCCAAACGATTCGCGTACTTATGCTTCTTTGAGCTCCTCCTCATCATCTTCTGAGTCAAAATCCTCACTGCCAAGAGAACCCAGGCTTCCATCTGCTACTAGTTCATCAATTCCCTTAGTTGTTGAGCCCTCTGGACCGCCTGAATCGGGGCTGAACTATGCACTAGGGAACCCGAATGGCAACCCGGTTGCCCGTTTCGTTACGTCCACCGAGTCGACCATTGAGAGGGTAAGTAGATTCACTACAGCTGCCTCACTCTTTTTTTTTGTCCATTTGTGTTGAAATTAAATTGATCTTGAATTTTTTTTTAAAAACGTTTCAGCTAAACTGTGAGTCATTTTAGAGAACAAAATAAAGGAAAGCTAATCCTTTATTGGTACTTTGATTATCTGGATAATCCTTTCAGTGAGTCATACATTATAATTTTGGGGAAATTGGATGAAATAAATAGTGTGTGCATCATGATGCTTTAAAAATTTTAGTCACTACATAAAAGAAAGGGGAAAAAAATATTGCTTCAAATTTGGGACTTAAAAGCCATAAAGCCTGTATTTATAGAAAGCTATTTTATAGATGATGGGAAGTAACTATTTTTTATGAAATCTGTCAAAAGGGGATGTTTATAAATTTTTTTAAAGCTATGTTTTCTGACAGATTGCCTCTGATAAGTTGACCGAATATTAGAATTACCATACTGAAGATTCACCGAAAAAAAAAGAACTACTATACTGAAGATTGAGGTTTAAATGTCTAAATTTCATAAATGGCTTCAGTTTTTGTTATCCATAAGAAGAAACACTAATATTAAGCCTTCAAAAACAAAACGGCATTGTTACAAATTAAAAATAACAAAATGAATAAAAATACTTTCATTTTTGCAAATGATTCCCGTTTTAACAAAACAAATAAAAATAAAAATCTTTCTTGAATGTCCCTAAGTTGGCTGTGAAATTCAGGTTCAAATTTATGAGTAATATGGGGAGTTAAGAGAACCAATACTTTCATTTTTGAAAAATCTAATATATTACGGACAAGTGAAAAGGTAAAGCCTTTACATATTCTAGAATGGAGGGAGTAAAGTTTAAAACTGCCCAAAAAAATGATGGAGGGTGTATTAAAATAGTTGTTATGTCTCCATTCTTGCTTATAAACCACAGAGGTCTGTCAGCAAGTTGCTACTTACATATGCAATAGGCAAAACTGCACAATATTCACAATCTTTTTTCTTTTTCTTTTTTTTTTTTTTGCTTTTGTCCTGTTTTTATAGAGTGTCCATGTCAAATCTGACAAATCAGTTGTGGATTTCATCTATATCTGTCCAGGTGTTTTTATGGATATTCTAGGCTTTTGAAAGCATTTCTGACTTGTCCGTCACTGAGCAGGCAATTTTTGACTTCCGCTTCTTGGCACTTTTGGCTGTTGGAGGCTCATTGGCTGGTTCTCTGTTGTGCTTTCTCAATGTAATTCACCTTATTCCCTATTTATTTCAAATTGTTACAAGACAAGCATTAGAATTTATGTCTTAACAACTATTTGTGTTAATTGATTTTCTGTCGAGCTTCTTGTCAATGATGATGATGATGATGATGGTAGAGGTTTGGATTTTTTACTTTGATTATTGCAAACGAATCAAACTCAACTCAAATGCTCCTGTAGATTCTGTACCCTGTGCATCTCTTTAAGTGAGCCTCATGCTCTAACTCTGAAGTTCTTGAGGACTAAAGATTGATTCCCTTCCCGGGCCAAACAAGTTTCCCCAACCGGACCAAGGAAAGTATCCTGGTAGGACAATAAGCAACTAATGATTTTTCTTATGTACATGACTCGCAGTGCCATAGTTTGAACATGTGAGTAACCTCGCGTCCTTAGACAAGACCATTTCCTCTTTCATTGCCTTATTCTCATGATACAACTCACTGGTAGGTGTAGTAGCAGCAGGCCTGCAGCAAAAGCACTTTAGACTTTACCATATTGGTCCCTTAAACCTCCAGTAAATCCTCTGTTATTATCAAGGAACTAAGCAGTGTATAAGAGTCACATTCCCTGGGTTGATCACCATCCACAGAGTTCCTTTCCTTTGTTATAATCTGGGCCATCATGCGTTCTGTCTTATTTCACTTCAATCATCCTTGCAAATCTCAAATGAACATTTCAATTATTTTCCTCGTTATTTCTTTTATGGCAGCAAATGTTACAAAACACCACGTGTTTCCTTTCTTTCCAATGAGGATAAAATGTGGCAGCAGAAGCAATTGCTGATCTAACAGCCAATATTTTTTTTTTTTTCCTTCAGCCACCCCTCTCCAAATGATTTCCCAAAACCTGAGCAGAATACTGCAAAGCAAAACACAATTGCTGGCATTCTCATTGCCGCCACCATAAGACCATCACATACTGAATTTGGAATGCCTATTCCAATCTGGCCTTGAGTTTTTAACTTGTCTCTTAAATCAACCAAAACAATATAAATCTGTCTCAGAACTGCATTTACTTTAATCTAGTGTATACCATTGAAGTTGTTCCAGGTTCGTTCTTTATAGCTTCCTGAGAACTCTTTGCAATAACTGACTCAGTGTTCAAATCCGAGCATATGAGAATTTTGAGACTAATTGCATAAATGCTATTCGCATGATATGATGCTATTATACCATATCATTTTACTTGGATTTAATTATGCCCTTTTTGTAGGGTTGTGTTTATATTATAGATGCATATAAAATTTACTGGACGTGCTGTGTCAAAGGGATTCACTCCGGACAGATGGTTCTACGGCTAGTTGAAGCTATTGGTTAGACTCTCGTGAATTCACTTCATCAGAATTTTTCTTTCATTTTGATAACATGCTATCATTCAAAATCGCACAATTCGCCTAGATGAATTTTTGGAGCTTCGAAATTGGGAAATCACGTTCTCTCTTTTAATGGAAAACTCTTTTCCATGCATCCTTACCTTTTGCAAACACATGCTAGCTCTTCTGTTCTTAAAATTGAAACCTTCTGTTGGTGACAAATATTATATGGGAAAATCTTTCTGTTGCAGATGTTTATCTCGCTGGGACGGTCATGTTAATATTCGGTATGGGCTTATATGGGTTATTTATCAGCAATGTGTCTCCAGATGCTCCTCCCAGTGTTGATCAAGCCCTCAGGGGCTCTTCTTTGTTTGGAATGTTTTCTCTCAAGGTGATAATAATTCCCTTGAAACAAAACTACTCCCTTTGAATTCCTCTGCTAAAAGCTTTTCAGCATCTGCCTGCACCATATATCCCTGGAAGTTCCTTCAAACATTTTGTCTGTTTTCTTGACTCAATGTAGCACTAAATAATCCATTCCTTTGGCTGTTTGCTCCTTTCAATTTGGTACCCTGAAACCTTTAAAATGGCATATTAGACTGAATGGAAATGATAACCATGTGATGTACAGTTGCTCTCTCCTTCCGGTAAATTTCCTTGCATATCAAATCTGACTGGACTCAGCTGTGTTGCTCCTCATGATGTGGGGCACATCAAATGGACAATACAGAATGAGTATAACTTATTAAGGACAATAGACTAAGTTCTCATTACTGAATAAGATTCTTCATAGTTTATGTAGAATGATGAGCTTGTGTTAATAAACTTATTGGGAGCTTTTTTTCTCCTCTTTACCCCAAATCTGCAAACATTGTGGAACTGCTTGTATGCCTTCAGTTAGATGGCTTTCTGGCTCCTCTTTCCATTTTTATCATTTTTATCTTCTTCATATTTGAGTTCACCAATATACCTAATTGATTCTTATTGATCTGCAGGAGAGGCCTAAATGGATGAAAATTTGCTCACTCGATGAATTGAAGACAAAAGTGGGGCACGTTATCGTTATGATTCTTTTAGTTAAGATGTTTGAGAGGAGCAAGATGGTACAAATTACCACTGGAGTGGATTTGTTAAGTTATTCTGTATGTATCTTCCTATCATCTGCTTCTTTGTACATACTTCATAATCTGCACAAATCAGACTAGGATGTCTGATGTACTATAGCTACTAATGGAATGAACATCAAACAATGTAATGCTGTTACTTTTACTCACTAGAAGGACAAATTTATGGAGTTGTAATACTTACGTAAATAATTTTAATATGTTTTTTTTAATGATTGAATAAGAGTATTGTGTCATTCTTATTTAGTAAATACTTTGTAGTTTTCTTGACCAAATTCGTCTTTGAAGATCGTTGGGACAAATAAAAATGGTCTGGGCTGTCGTCTTTGAATTAAGGGCCTTGGAGAGTGATTTAATTTAATTTATTATTTAAGAAATTTAATTTTGTTAACAAATAAAAATGACTTTAAGAGATTTCTGAAAAGTTAAAGGAAAAAATTAATTTTGGTCGAATATTCTTATCAAATGGATGTAAAGGTATTATTTACCAAAGATATATAGCCATAAAAAAAAGTAAATTTGGTGATATACCAATGTGCTATGAGTTTAGTTATAAATATTTACCAAAGAAATATGTCACTTGACAATCTTAATTTAAAAAATAAGATTTTTTTGAAAAAATAAATATTGAGTTTTTTATAATTAAAATAGCATATTTTAAATTATTGTAAAATAGTGATATTCTTATATATATGTGTAATATCACACTAGGAGGGACTGCTGATAAAAGACAAATTACACTCACCTAGGGTGTTGTTTGGACAATGTGTTGGGATGAAAATTGAAAGTTGAATAAAATATTATTTTTTAATATTATTATTATTTTAAGAATTAAAAAAATTAAATTATTTATTATATTTTATATAAAAATTTTAAAAAAAATTAATTATAAAATAAATAAATAAATAATTCACAATCCGCGAAGGAGGATCAGGCTGACAAAATCCACAAATTCCACGCACCTAACTTACTAACCGGCTAACCGTCAAACAGTCAAACTGGACTTCTTACCATAAAGTAAAGCATCCATATGATGGTTTCAATTTTCAAACAATATTGAGAGAAGGAAGATTTTCAAAGAGAAGGAGAATGAGTAGTGGGACAGGGAAGGTGGTGTGTGTAACGGGAGCGTCCGGATATATAGCGTCATGGCTGGTGAAGCTCCTGCTTCAACGCGGCTACACTGTCAAAGCCTCAGTTCGTGACCCAAGTCTGTACTCAACTCTCTGCACTCTCATTTCATAATTCCGGGATTTTCTATGCAAATCACACTTCGGTTTCATTTATAAACGAAGTTTCTCTTTAGTTCATCGTGAACCCAGACTACCCCAGTTTGGTGTTCTTCACTAATTGATTTTTTTGGCATTTTTCTCTTTTTTTTTTTTTGGGGGGGGGGGGGGGGGTTTTTTTTTTTTTTTTTTTTTGGGGGGGGGGGGGGGGGGGCGTCTTTATGTTTTTCTCTCTTCGTGGTGGGATGAGATAATCGTAATTGAAATATATATTAAGGAGAAAACCGTGATTGAATTTTTCCAAAACGTACAATTTTAAGACATGCGTGGCAAATATATTGGCTGATTGAATGAATTTAATTATCGGAGACATGGTTCACTTTATTTCACTGATGACTTTCTTGTAATCACTTAAAAGGAGACTAAACTTTTCATTTCGAGATGGAATACTTGAATGCTTCTCTAGTATGTCGTTTTGTGATGTTAGTACGGATAGAAAAGTATGGTTTTGAGAAGATACAGTTTACGTAATTTATGGGTTCTACTTTAAATGTGTGCCGCAGATGATCCAAATAAGACAGAACACTTACTTGGGCTAGATGGAGCTAAGGAAAGACTTCATTTGTTCAAAGCGGAGTTACTGGAAGAAGGATCTTTTGATTCTGTGGTTGATGGATGTGACGGAGTTTTTCATACTGCATCACCCTTTTATTTCAGTGTCAACGATCCACAGGTACGTTCCGTTTCGCTTAAGTTGAATCGGTGCGACTTTAATCTAGTATAGCAGTTTTGTTTGTTTCAAAGAACTTCCTATTTTTGTACCATGCTTGGTGATTAACTAAAAGTAGATGAAACTTGCATGTCCTCTAACAGTACTCCTATATATTCCAAATTCCCATGCTTTTTTTAAGGTTCTTCATTTCATGAGTTTACTCAGATGAAAAGTCCTCATTGAATTTCAAATCTTTTGAAATGCTTAATAACGTTGCTTTGATGCTTCTTTTATCTCCTTGATACTACCTATAGATTTGCTTTATTGTATGCATCCAAGTATTTGATTGTAGATCTTTGAACTAATTCAAATTTAAAAATGAAGAGACGTAATCCTTTCTAGATACTGCTAAGTTAAGCTTTCAATTCATATTGACTTTGTTTATAATTCTTTTCAGACAGAGTTAGTTGACCCAGCATTGAAAGGAACACTTAACGTTCTCAGATCTTGTGCTAAAGTTTTATCTGTTAAAAGAGTGGTTATAACATCCTCAATGGCAGCGGTTGCATACAATGGGAAACCTCTTGCTCCTGATGTTACAGTTGATGAGACTTGGTTTTCAGATCCTGCTTTATGTGAGAAATCAAAGGTGCATATATGTGCAAATTTCTTATTACATACCAACTCTGTTTCAAGTCTTTCACGGAATATTCAACATAGGAGGATTAACTGGTTTTGATTGGATTATCACTCACACTTTAACGGAGCTTATATGAGAGGTATGCCAGGGGCCAGTTTTGTCGTGCTCAAACAATATGTTATATGTGCCTTCTTCTTTATTTTTCCCCTTCATGATTTATCTCCCATCTTACACGATCTATGTATAATTTTTGGGGAGCTTATTCATGTTTCGCCTTCTTATTTCATTTCTATTTAAAGCATATCATATAAATACATCACAGCTGTTATATGATGCGTTTAATTGTTACTGAATGTTTAAATCCAGTACTAAGTTACCTTCTGTTCAGAATTTTCATTTTATTGTTTTTTACTTTGTCTTTTTACCAGATGGTTGAGGGAAAAAGATACAAGTAAAGCACTGGTATATAGACCAGGTTTACATATCATATTACTTACTATGGAACTTTTTGCTTCTCTTGGGAGGAGTGTGGGGTTTGTTAGAAAAATTTGATCACCACCATGATTGATGTACGTGAGCAGAAAATATGGAAAGGAGTGAACAAAAAGATGTAATCAACAATATTCTTCGTTTCTGTAGTAGTATATATGTTGCTCACTGTTTTGTATTTGGTTTGTTTGTGTGGCATGTATTCTACCTACAGCGATATTCAATCAGGCTTAAATTAGGTTACTGCAGTTAGAACTTCTTTCGTTATGTCTTTCAAACTATTTTTTTTTTCCAGCTTTGGTATATGCTTTCAAAGACCTTAGCAGAGGAGGCTGCTTGGAAATTTGGAAAAGAAAATGGAATTGATATTGTAGCTGTAAATCCAGGGTTGGTGTTTGGTCCTCTGTTACAGCCGAGTCTTAATACAAGTGTGGAGCCAGTTCTGAATCTTTTAAATGGTACTTTTCACCTTGCTATGCGAATATACTTATATTTATAAGGAAATAATTGCTATTTAAGAACTTGTATTGTAAATAAAAAAAAATGATATTGAAGAATCAGGTAATAGTCTTTGGACCAAATGATATATCCTCCTGGTGTAATTAAGAGGACATGGTTGCGGGTTCAAAATGTGAGTTATATTTACATATTAAACAAGAACTATATAGATGACCGGTTTTGAGTGGCATGCAATTATTCTGAGAAGTAGTGAGGGTAAGTATTTAATTGTTTTTTGTGCTCTATCTTTCCTTCTCATCACTCATTGAATAATAGCACTCAATTCTCGAACAATTCCCTAAAAGAAAAATGATCGAGCCCATATTATATTTGCTTCAGCTAACTTTATTCTTATGTAAATAATATAGTATCTGACAAAAACTCCTGGCAAATTGAGTGGCAGCAGTTTAAGTAACCTGCTAATAGGAGGATTACCAGCAATAGATTTGCCTGCAGTAGAAGTATCAATTCAGTCATAGTTCTCTCTCAAGTCACTCCAACTTTTAGATTCAGCTTTAATCTGTCACGAGTTACATCCACCACAATTTTTGAAATGTCTTTAACTTCTGCCAGAAATTGATGCTGCTAATAATTCCTTCCTCTGAACAAGGCAGTCTTTGGTGATGCAAGCAGTTGAATGTTTCTCTTTTGCAGGGGCTGAGAGATTTCCAAATGTAATATACAGATGGGTTGATGTTAGAGATGTTGCTAATGCACATATACTAGCCTTTGAAAACCCATCAGCTAGTGGAAGATATTGTTTAGTTGCAGAAGTTGTTCATTGTTCTGAGGTTTTGAAGCTTTTGCACAAGCTCTTTCCTGATCTGAAGCTTCCAGAAAAGTAAGCTGCACACAGACACAGATCACACAAACACACACACTCACAAAAGTCAATTTTCCATTCACGCTGGTGTAGCCATTGAAGATCCACTGTATTTGTTCATGCAACAAACATGTAGGTTATAATTTTCTGAATGGCTTGATTTCCTCAGTCTGTTACAAACTTTTTTTGTGTTTATATCTCAAGCACCAAAATTCTAGTTTGAATCTGTGACTTGTTAATTGGATAGTCTGTGTTATAACTCACATCAGCTACCAGTTGCGACACAATTGATTTGCGTCTTGTACATTGCAGATGTGCAGATGACAAGCCTTTTGCAACAACCTACAAGGTGTCTAAGGAGAGAGCACAAAGTTTAGGCCTTAGCTTCACTCCTGTGGAGGTGAGTTTGAAGGATACTGTTGAGAGCTTGAAGGAGAAGAACTTCTTGAGTGTCTGATTCCTTGTATTATTTGGCAACTCTGGAAAACATTTAAGAATAAACTTTGCCTGCCCTCCATTTCTACTGTTCTGGAGGGCCAGTGTTCTTGAGGACTTGCGTTGTAATATTTGGCTGTGAGGGTCGTGTAATAATGGTAAGCACGAGTGACTTCCACGTTTTTGCTTTTCAGACATACCTTTTATGAAGCTCCCACCATAGTGTAAATAAAGCATTGAAATTGCTCTAGTTCCCTCACTCGGTAGAATCTTTACGAAGTCAAGTGAAAAAACACTACCAATCTCAACACATTGCACCCCCAACTGCGAAAAACTGATAAATAACAAAAGAACTTTGTTACTCATCATCTCTACATACCACACACCACATTTATTTTTTATTTTTTTATTAGTTTTTGATTTTACTCTTCTTAAGCTAATTGAATTATTCTACTCATCATCCATATACAACATATTTGGTAAGAGAAAAAAAGAAAAATAAAAAATAAAAAAAATGTGATGTGTGGTGTGTAGAGATGATGAATAGAATTTTTCGTAACATATTCATCCAAATTTGCATTGTGAAGGTCAAAGTGAATGAAAGTGAAAATAGGTAACATGTAATAGTCTTTACACTCGGATCTTAACAAATAATGCATATTGCAACTTTTTAGCAAGCGAGGGTGTAGCACGAGACGGTTCCAATATGAGCAATTTTTTTTTTCATTCATTTTTTTATACCTATAAATATATATTTTTTTAAATTACAACATCATTAAAAAATATTTTCTTAAATATTAAATAAAAAATATATATATCGAGATCGACCAATTGTCCGTGAGAGTGCATTTTTGTTTTAGTAATTTGAGATATTTGTTTGAGGTGTTAAGCGTAAAATGCTTGTTAGTTCGAGAGCGAAAGTCTTGTCATATGCACATCTACTCTTTTAGGCTGCGTTTGGATGTTGAGTTGAGCTGAGTTGATGTTAGTTCTTTATGAATAGTAGTGAGTTAAGATGGTTAAGTGAATTTTATGAAACTCACTTAAAATGAGTTTAAAATATGTTTGGATGTTAAAATGAGATTAGATATATTTATAAGAAGTTGTAACATTATTGGGACTCACCTTAAATATCTACTGTTTACTGACATTATTGTCTTCCCACAATGCACTGAACTTACAAAAAAAAAAAAGAAGTTTTCTACACTTCATTCTAGCGCAAGGATTAAAGAACAAATGTGATACTGTGGGTCTGAGTTGTGGGGCCCAACAATACATGTCAATGAGTAAAGCACTTGAAATGCACTGTCCAGACGATGTCAATTGTTAGCTCATGTCTGGGGAACCATAAAGTCTCTTTCGGTAGTTGCCGGCACTTTACGTGGGGCCCAGTCAACAAGTTCAAGTTGAACTGCACTCATTTGTGTGTTTGGATGTCCAAAACAGCTTAAAAATGAAGTGCATTCAACTACTTTGTACATCTAAACGGATTAAAGAATATGGCTCTAGACTATATTGGAGCTACCATTATCCTTTCTTATTGCTATAGTTTATATTGGAGGTACCATTATCCTTTTTTATTTTTTAATTGGGTTTTTTTTATGTATTGTATTTGCTGTAAAGGGATATTAATCCCCTGATCCTTCCTTTTTTTATATATATATTTAACTTAATGAAATCTTGATTATAAAAAAATCTAACAAGATTAGGGATAAAAATATATATACATTTAATTAAAAAAGTGTCAAATCTACAAAGAGAATTATAAAAAATAAAGTTTTACAATCTGTAATAACGTAACGACCTGGCATTCAAGCAAGCACAAGCATGGGGTAGTGCTGCAAAAATAACATATTAAGTCAGCTAATTTTATAAAATGTTTTTGTTATGAATCGAACATTTCTCATCATTCAAATAAAGATCAAGCGATAGAGGAGAGAAGGTGCACGCAGCTGAAAGGTCTAGTTATGATTGTGTCATGGCTGCTTAAGTGGCTAGGCCCTGCTCCCACCAAAACAAAATGAAAAATGGACAAGAAATGAAACGATACAATGTTTTATAGGACGATAAGAGTTCTCTCCAAATTTGGTCGGACAAAGCTTTTTTCTGCCTGTGCATGTGTGATCTCTCCAAACCTGGTCAGAAAATAGAGCTCCTTAAGGTGCTCGCTTGGTGTGTGAGCACTCTGCAGTACTTGCATGAGGTACGAGCACTTTACCTCCCACCATGCTTGCCAAGGTGGTGAGTATACTCTGAGCACTTCACCGAGGTGGCGAACACTTTGCCTCACTCAGAGTTTGAGCACCAATGATACTGACGTCAACACGCCAATAATTTTTGTTTGTTTTCTAGGGTTGTTGCTGGCCCCTCGGACTTCAGATAGTCTTTGTTTGTTTTCCCTGCGATTAGAGTACTAAACCAAACTGGCTTTATTTTTCTTTTATTCCCTTCCATCATTCCTTAGTCCCATAGGTTGGATCATGTCCCTCTACACTTGACATGCTCGGCCGTCGAGCTCCAACATTATCCAACCAATTTGATCACGGGTCTGATAATTTTGGCGATCGAGGGTGGGCTTTTCATCAAGTGATTCGACCGATTTGTATCTCTGCATGTAATCTGGCTAATTTTAGTACAGACAACGTTCATCCCAAGATATCAATCTACTACTGGCTTTTCATGGCCACAGATGCCAACTAATAATAAACAAAAAGGAGAACGGATAGATAAAAGGAAATCTTTTCAATCGACTTAAATGCGAATGTCACATAATTAATGTCATATCGAACGATGCAAACGTGGGTAAAAAATGACAAGCTCTTGTGCATCAATCTAAATGAGAACCTTTAAAATTCCAGGAGTGAGCCCAGACTTTAATGGTTGGAAGAATCAGCCAGATAAGATTTTGAAACAAGGTAGCTGAAATGTCATGTTGCATATAGCACGAGTATATGGACAGTGGGGAAATAACAGCAACATATGAGAACACAAAATGCAGCAACCTAAAAATAACTATATACAGGAGCAAATTAAACAACAACGATTATTCCAACTACCAAACATAACCCACGATGCCCTGTTTTTACCAGATGCATTCTCTTAAAACTCTTGGATTCTTGTTGCAACCGTAATGATAATTTGACAGTTCATTATATATTTCATTCAACCAAGTTTCTCAACAATTATTCTGGATTGGAACCTCTTTCATCAGAAAGTTCTCAAGGAAGCACAACAATCTTTGGTCGTTTTTTTGATCGATTGACATCGTCTTCACTTGAACAATTATCGTGGCCAGACTTTGATGTTTTGAGTTTCACCGGAGAGCATGTTTCACCATTGTCATCATCACTATCATCTTCACTGCTATCCTCTGAATCTGTTCCACTACTGCCACAAGCTAACGGAATCACAGGCTGAAAACCAGCAATTGCAGATTCAGCAGCAGCAACAGCCTCTGAGGTATGAAGATCAGCAACACCAAGCATCAAATCCTATAATAGAGATGCACTTAACAAAATTAGTAATGGATTCCGTAATAGCAGGAATAGGGGAGAAAGGAGGGGGGTGGGGGAGGGAGACCCAGTTACCATTTCAATAACTGCAGATTCATTTCCAGTAAGCACTTCAATATCATAGTTCTCAGAATTGTCCTGCATTTTCGTAAAACGTTAAACGCAATTTAGAAGACCCCCGCCCAAAAAGATAAAAAAAAAGAAGAAAGCAAGGCTTAGAGATTAAAGGATAATTATCGGAAATCAACTAAACAATGGAGGCCAGTAAAAGATCAAAACAAAACCTTTGTACCAAGCTGAAGCCTTTCATTTGCTTCTGATATCGCTCCTAGGAAGTCTTTAATTTTTCCCAACACTGCAGCAGAGGCAAATAAAGTAAGCAAAATTTGCAAGTCTTATTTCTGTCAATTTCTTTTGAACAAAAAAATCGCAACGCAGGAGGTGTTTTGAAGAGCTCAGGCAGAAAAGTAGGGTTCTTAGGTTCGTTGAATTGATTTTAAGTGAATATAAAGGATAGTCCTTGGAAAATTCCAAATTGCTCCTAATAAAAGAGTTACCACTAGAAGCTTTCTATTAGTTGTCTATTACAGATAACTAAGATCTAACTTCTAAGACTTACAGATAGAGACAACTAAGATCTTCCTACATTCCCTCCCTCAAAGACAGGTAACAGACTCTCAAACAATGACAGAATGGCACATAACTCAGGTTCATAAGCGGTTCCGAAACTTGAAAAACAAAAAACAATAAATCAAACAGAAAGGTTTAGAAGGGAAAGATGAGTGTACCTTGGCTTTTGGGAGGAGGGGCGGTGATGGGCTTTCCATCGGGGAGGAGTTCCCGGGTTTGAGCGAGCGTGTTTTTCTTGCAAACAAGAAGTGTGGACTCTGCACAAAATACGAACACCCAAAGTCTTAGATGAGGAATTCCCAATCACATGCACAAATATCATGCAAGTCGCATAAAACACCAGAGAGAGCGAGAGAGATACCCAATGGCGTGGTGGAGGGGTTCTTGCGCTCCAAGTGCAGAAGGTCTTTGCTTGTCCGCCCCATCTCTTTTTACAGTTGGAGACGTTGAGAACGATAGACAAAGAGATCCTTTCTCGAGAAATTTGAAGGTGAAAAGGACGGTAGAATTGTAACCTATTGAGAGAGAGAGAGAGAGAGAGAGAGCGCGCTCTGCTGTGGGTTGCTTGTCAGGCTATTCACTAATTAGGTTGGGCCCATTTAATACCAGCCCACTCACATCAGCAACGCGTCAAAAGGCTCCTTAAATATTTATTGGTCGAGTCGTTGGGCCGTCTAACAGATTCATCGCTACCGGGCCACGATAAAATAAATCGAAATTTCACTTGTTCAAAAGAGTGATATTATTCTCTACAAACTAGAAATAATATTTATAATTATTGAGAATGTAAATTCTGTATACTTATTTTCAAAATAAATAAATAAATTTGAGATTTAAATAAAAAATTTTTTTAATAATAGACTCTAATTATTTTTAAAAATAAATGTATAAGATTTGCACATCTTAAGACTGTATCTAACTAACATTACTCTTCTCAAACGGATGTATAAAACATATAATTTACCTCACTCAAACTTGTATATAAAACACACGTAATAAAATACTCTCTACTAAAACCCAGAATACTTTTTCTGTCCAAAATATCCAATAGGTTTTAAATAAACTAATCCAATGACCATGAATTGGCTTTAAAAAATAAAAATAAATAAGTTAATAGGCGTGGGTCATATGACATCCGCTCTGAAAAGTTTGGAGAAACCGTAAACGTGTCAAATACGAGAGGAAAACACCGTCATTGATTTATATATAAAAGGGGAGAATTATTATAGATATAAAGAGATTATATAAAATAAATTTATAAATTGAAATAGTTTTATAGAATATGTTAAATCTATTTTATAATAAAAATAACTTTGCAATCTGACGTATTACAACAAACCATATTAATTTATGAATTTATTTTTATAAAATTCTTTATAACTAAAATATTTTTCATAAATAAGTAAATTATTCTATATGAAACAGAAAAAGAAAAATATCACACCCTCAAAATGCTCCCCTACTGGCGGACATCTTTGGCCTTCCTTTCGCAACCATTCGTTTTCCCCCTGATCCTGTTGGGTTTATGAAAGTTGAAAGATTACCGAATTTGATCTCAGATTACTATTGACTGGACAACGTGTTTCATGATCCATTTGGCAAATTAACTGCATGGAAACTTAACCCACACAGTGATGATTACTACAAATCAGTCAACAACTAAACATGATTGGATGACTCTAGTTTTCTACAAGATAAAAACAACAAGGTCCAAAAGATAAATAAGCAGAATAAGATGAGCATGAGACAGGAACAACATGGATTGCCGCTCCAGTGGGCCCCACTTCAAGAAATAAAAAATGCTAAACAAGTAAAGAAGTGAAAAAAGTCAAATAGAAGTGAGAAGCAACTAAGGATTGTTGTATGCACTCTAAGACTATTGACAATGGCCTAGAGTCCAAATTTTGGTTAAAACTTTAAGTTTTGGCTATACAATTAATCTTTACCTAGGTGAATCTATATTAGACTAGCCATCTTAAAATCAAAATAATAATATAATATTATATATTTTAATAATATTTTACATTTTTTTTTTAATTTTACAAATACACTTCATATATTTTTTTCCTCCACCCAATTATTCAATAAATACATTTTGCCAACCTTTCACATCCAATAATCACATATACAAAGATGTCAACCTTTTTTTTACCCAACCCTTCAAAGAGTTGATCTTGTCACAGAGAAAGATGAATCCATCATAGCCAGAATTATACATAAAAGGCTCAGAATCTGTTCCGGATAAGATTTATTTACATTTATTTCGTAGGAACATGCCTTCAGTGCTCATATTTACTTCATCTTAACTTGAAGATCTTCAGTCACCTGAATATACCAAAGGAAATATTATTAGTGACATAAATTGAGCACCGCCAGAATCTAAGATCCTACCTTAACCAGTTCATATAGGAGCATTGACATATTAATAAACAATATTTTCATTCGAAGGCTCTGTTTTACAGTAGAGGTCATATAAATATGAGCTACGTATCGTGGACTTCAAAAGTTAGAATGTTATACATCTTGAGCATATTTTCATGCATGAATGTTAAAAATAGATCTCACGTATCTGAAGTAGTCACCACAAAATGTTAGTGTTCTACTTAAATTATGGGGAATAAAGTGCGGAACATGGGACTTACATAACATTGACAACAGCTGGTATCTAATCATTTGCCAATAAATAAATATGGTGCTTGAAACACGGTTGTGGATGGTATAATAAAAGCAACATTTACATTTTGCAACCTTAGATACCCTTATTTTTCAATTTGCTCCCTGAACTACCAAAACTATCCATTCGCATTCTAAACTACCAAGTTATGACAATTTGCATAATTAGTTAAGTTCTGACCCTTATTAACAGTTAACGTCAACTAGCTGTCCTAATAGATCCACAAGAAAATCAACACTCCAAATAAAAAAGAAAAAGCAATAGCGTTCTGTAATTGATACCTAGCTAAGCAATAGACCTTGAAGGGGCATCAGCATTCAGCATTCAGCAATGAAGTTGAACTGCTGCAATTCCTTGAAGTTCAGCCATGGCTTCTCCCAAATCTTGGCTTCATAAACTTTCTTCTTCCCACCATCCGTTGCCTCCAGTGTCGTCAGTGAAGTCTTCCTCATAGTCATATTCAGAATAAAAGTCAGATGAATCCTCTGCCTGTGTTTCACCAATATCTTTAGAGATTGTAAAGAGCTACAATTAACCAATGTTGGCTTAATATTTAAGACGAGATATGCCAGAGAAAAAATTGCTCATGCAAACTACCATATAATTAACAGATGAGAAAACATCATCTAAGGAAATGCAGCAATGCTCACCTCATTTGACTCGTTTAGAAGAGCTCATCTTTCAGAATGACCAAGGATGACCCAGCTCATCACCATGCTCACTGTCACAGAGACATGAGTCTGCCTTTCCAATGCCTTGCCTGCATTCTTTTTATTTTTATTTATTCCTTCAGATCGACCAAACAAGAGAGAGGCGTCAACTCGTGATTTAGATATACAGCAAAGAGAAAATATCTTTCATTTTCATCTCAATCTCAATCCATGCAACATATATGATCAAATTGCCTCAACTTCAAGTCTTAATTGTTAGTTATTACACAAACCCTTGAGCAAATTTCAATGGCTTCATCCACCCAGAGAGAGGGGAAGAAATTTGCTATGAAATCTCAAATCTGGATGCAAGTGCGCTTACTAAAGCACTTACCCAAATGCTTCCAAAAACAAAACAAAAAATTAAAACAAAATATGGGAATGCCAAGTTTCAAACTAATTAAAAGTTCCAAACAAAATACTAAACCTCGTATTCTTCTTGTTCTTTTTCTACTAATTAAAAGTTCCAAACTTTCCATTCCATCCTTATTTTCCTCCACTTTCTACGCATCCAAACAAACAAACCACTTTCCTCCACTTTCTCGGAAAAATTTGTTGCTAGAGAAAAAGAAGAAGAAGAATACGAGGCCATAGATCATCTCAGTGCCCTTCTGTTTTTATTTTGTAACCCAGCAAACAATAATAACAAGAAGAAAATTCACAAACACCAACTGAAGAAAAATCAGCAACGATAATAACCAAAAACTACGACTTCCACAAAAATGCACAAACATCAAATGAAGAAAAATCCATCGCACAATAGATTGATACCCATTTCATACTCAAAACCCAAACCAAGAGAGAGTGCTGGGTCCTTGAGCCAAGCCAAGAGAGAGAGAGGAAATCGCACAACCGTGGAAGATCGACCCAAGAACGGAGAGAAGAGGAAGAGAAGAGTTTCTGAAGAAAGGAAAACGGAGAGAAGAGGGAGAGTTTTTGAAAAAAAGAAAATACGAGGGAAAGAGAGAAGGCAGTTGAGACGAAAACAATAAAATAAATATTTGATCTTTCAACAGTAGCTCGCCAACTATGGCCAAAGATGTGAATTTACCGTAGCTCAAAGTTAAGAAATTATGGCTTTGTCTTGTTCAATGTAGGGCTTCTAACTCATTCAAAGCCAAAATTTAGATTTGGACTTGGCAATGACTAGTGCTCTAAGCTATTTAAAAAAAAAGGATTTATGTATGATAATAAACAATATATTTCTTTCATAAGATCTTCCCCCCGTATTTTCCCTTATCTTTGAGCTGGAAAAAAATGAACCAGAGGTGAAGAAAAACATTAGCAAACCAGAGAAGAAGCAATGAACCGCCATAACACCCATTCTCTATGGTTCACTCGGTGCAAGGCGCGTGGGGTTTGGACTAAAAGAACGGGGTACGAAAAGATCCGCACATATTGTATGGGGAAGCCTGCCTATGTAGAGCTGGTTTGACGGTAGGATGAGATGAGATGAGATGATTTACGATGAGTTGAATAAAATATTATTAGGATATTATTTGTTAATATTATTATTATTTTAGACTTTGAAAAAGTTGAATTGCTTATTATATTTTATATGAGTATTTAAAAAAGTTGTAATGATAAAATGAGATGAGATGTGTTGAAAGTGTTTTTGTATCCAAACAGAGCATTTGTCATGGAAAATGGGGTCTTTCAAATTTACCCTTGACTATTTTAATTTTTTTTATTTTTTTTATTTAATAGTTAAGAAAATAATTATTAATGAAGTTGTGTATTTTTTTCTTTTCTTTCTTAATTCATTAAGGATATTAAAAAAATGATGAAAAGAAAATAAAAGAAAAAAAACGTTAAATACGCCGCCCGGTGGTGTAACATTGTCCCATGTGAAAAATGATATAAGAACACTATACTACAATTTGTTTACAATTAATTATAAAAAAATTATTATTTTATTTACTTTGAACCGTTGCAAGTATAGAAATTTTGAATTAAAGTAGAAATATTAATATTTTAATGTATAATAGTAGTTAAGTTGTAATGATTTTTATTTTAAATTAGTTAAGTTGTAATGTAGTTGGTGATGTATCATTGTCAAATATTAATATTTTAATATATAATAATAGTTAAGTTGTAATGTAATTAATGGTGTATTATTGTTCTTAGTCATATACCCATTTGCTACAAGTTAGCAATAAATAAAGAGCATTGCTATGCATCAGCCTACACACCACACACTAAACTATTTTTTATTTATTTTTTATTCTAGTCTTCTTGAAACATTTATATTTTTTTTATTCATGATCCATATAATACACATTTAATAAGAGAAACAAATAAAAAAATAAAAAAAGTTATGGTGTGTGGTGTGTAGGCTGATGCAAAGATTAATTCATAAATAAATTCTCCCTATAATCGAAAAGGTGGCTAAAAAAATGAAATAGAATAGTTTTGACACACCAGAGGATCTGGTATGCGTCAAAACTTGTACTTTCTTGTCCCTGTAATCGAAAAGGTGGCTAAAAATAAAGTAAATTTTTTTTAAAAAAAAAGTAGAACATGCAAATAATGCTTCCAAACAACATAAAGAGAATGAAGATTCTCAGAGAGTGTTAGATGATAAAGGGTAGCAAACTACATGTCGTTTATATTTATGATTTATATCACATTGTCGTTAAAAGTTTTTCATTTATTTGTTCTTAATTCTTTATTTTGCACAGCTGTAAATATAGAATAGATGATTTTATTCTGTTGGTCAGTTACAGAGCTAAGTTTGTATAAAGGCCACGGCCTCCTTCCCCTTTTCGGTGTGAATAGTACAATGTACAAAGTTTTTCCTCAATCTCCATTACTATTCTCTGCTTCCATTTCCTTCTTGTTACCATTCTTACATGGTATCCAAGAGCCAGTGAAAGCAAAAATGGAGCACTTCGACTCGACTACCCCACCCAATTCACCCACCCACTCTGAACTTCACATAAACCCTCCCTCCCGATACCTCAACCTTGCCGATCCTACAAACCCTTACTGTTTAGATCACGATGATAGTCCTTCAATCACTCTCGTCACCGATCTACTCACCATTGAAAACTATACAACCTGGTCCCGTGTGATGAAGCGTGCCCTACGAGTAAAAAATAAGCTCGATTTCATCAACAACATCTTACCCAAACCCACTCTTTCTCATGATCCCTTGTTCGATCTCTGGAATCGTTGCAATGACATGGTTGTGTCATGGATTCAAAATTCCATCACTCCCTCTCTCAAATCCAGTGTTGCCTTCGTCGACGACGCCTACTAGATCTAGCTTGATCTTCATGACCGGCTGTCTCACCAAAATGGGCCCCGAATCTTCCAATTGAAGAAAGCTTTGGCTTCCCTTTCCCAAGAAAATGACTCGGTAAGCATCTATTATGGCTATCTCAAGACTCATTGGGACAAATTACCACTCTATGACCCTTTCCCCACTTGTTCTTGTGGAACTATGAAAATCCTTTGGGATAGATCCCAACGAGATTGTGTTCTTCAATTTTTGATGGGTTTGAATGACTCTTATTCACCCATCCGTGACCAGATCATGCTCCTTGATCCCCTTCGCCCTGTTTCCAAGATTTTTTCACTTGTACAGCAACAAGAATGCCACCACAATATCACCTCTCATCCCCAACCCTCTGAAACCCTAGCACTTGCTATTAAGAAACCTTTTCACCCTTCCAAACCTTTTCCCAAAAATCAAATCACTCCCAGAAAGGATTGCCCCTTTTGCACTCACTGTAAAGTTTCAGGCCATACTATTGACAATTGCTTCAAGCTTGGCAATGCTGAACCTCCCCTTTGTACCCATTGTAGCATGACTGGTCACACTGTTGAACGATGCTATAAACTTAATGGGTATCCACTGGGTCACAAATTCCATCACCAACAGCCCCATAGTTCCCATGCTAATCTCTCTATTGTTCCTGAACCTAATGGTGCTAGTGAGGACAGGCTTGACTAAGCTCCAATATCAGCAGCTGCTAGCTTGACTCCAGCCTCAAGATCCTGTCTCGGCTACTATCCTACACCCCATTTCTTCAAACAACATAGCCTCAACCTCCCAGATGGCTGGTATACTACATTGCTTTTCCACTCACACACACGCCTCTTTGGCTTCACCAAACACCACTTGGATAATTGATACTGGGGCTACAGACCACATGGTCTGTAGCACCTCCTTATTTTCATCAATTACTTCAACAGTTTCATACTCTGTTAAGCTTCCCAATGGAAGCTCAGCGCCCGTGACCCATGTTGGAACAATCCATTTAACCAATACCATTATTCTCAGAGAAGTTCTTTATGTCCCTTTTTTCAATTTCAACTTAATTTTTGTGCCAAAGTTGACCAAATTCAATAACTGTTGTTTTCTTTTTTTCTCTTCTTACTGTTTCATTCAGGACCTACCTTCTTGGACAACGATTAGGAAGGGTGACTTGTAGAATGGACTCTACCATTTTCATTGTTCAACCGTGCCCCCCACTGCTCTTAACAATTATATTTCCCTTTCCAAACACAAATCACACACTAATTTCACACATTTTGCTTCTGTTGCACAACATCACACACCATACAACCTATGGCATTGTCGCCTAGGTCACTTATCCAAAAGTAGGTTTCAATTGATCCATGATCTCTCTGTCAATACTCACAAATCTCTTATTAATGAAATGCCTTGCACCTTGTGTCCCTTGGCAAAGTTCAATAAATTACATTTTCCTGACAGTACACATACTTCTTCTTAAATATTTGAAACCATTCATTGTGATGTTTGGGGACCTTTCCTAACTATTGCACACGATGGTTCCAAATATTTCTTAACTATGGTGGATGATTTCTACTATTCTACATGGCTTTATTTACTCAAAACCAAAGCTAAAACTTGCAGGTGCATTGAATCTTTTTACCATTTAATTGAAACACAATTTAACATAAAAATTAAAATATTCAGAAGTGACAATGGTGTTGAATTTCAAATGAAAGAGTTTTTTAATAACAAAGGCATTATTCACCAAAGAAGTTGTGTAGAAACCCCTCAACAAAATGGCATTGTTGAGAGTAAACACCAACATTTGTTAAATTTCACTAGAGCCCTCATGTTTCAATCTGGTTTGCCCCATAAATATTGGAATCATGCTGTCCTCACAGCAACTTACATAATCAACAGAATTCCTACACCACTTTTGAACAACAAGACACCATATGAGATTCTTTTTAAACAAAAACCCAACTATGCTCATATGAGAATTTCCGGATCCTTATGTTTTGCTGCCACAATTTCACAAGGCAGAACCAAATTTCAACCTAGAGGTCGTATTTGTGTTTTTATTAGCTATCCTTTTGGAGTTAAAGGATATAAGCTTTTGGATATTCAAAATCACACCATTTTCATTTCAGGAGATACTATTTTTCATGAATTTGTGTTCCCCTTCAAAAACATTGACTCTACCTCTTCTCACTTCACATATTTTCCTTTGCCTTATTTTTCACTCAATAAACCTTCCACATCACCACTTGATTCTTATCTTCCTTCCTCAACATTCCCTTCACCTCACACTTTCATTTCCCCTAACACTCCCCCTTCCCCCAAGCTCCCTTCACCTACACAAAATCCTGCTCCCACCCCTCCACCTATCCATACACCTGTACAGCCCAACTCAACACCTCTTCCTGCCATAACACCTTCACAATCCAGCTCACCTCACACTCCTTCCACACATCCTACTGCTGCAACACCACCTCCTCTTAAAAGATCCTCTCGTATTAGAACAGCCCCCCAATATCTTAAGGATTACCACTGTCACCATGCCCTGCAGCACCCTCATGAGCAATCAAGTCCCAAGCATGCTCTTGTTTCAAATGGTAAACCCTTTCCTTTATCTCATTGTTTATCTTATCATAAATTTACTCCTGTTTTTCAAGCATTTACCACTTCCATTTCCTTGTATACCGAGCCTCACTCCTACAAACAGGCCATTAAGGATCCTGCTTGGTGTAGAGCTATGGAAGCTGAAATTGCAGCTTTGAAAAACAACCACACTTGGCTACTTACTGACCTTCCACCAGGTAAAAGAGCAATTGATTGTAGTATGTTTACAAGATCAAATTTAATTCTGATGGCACTTTGGAAAGGTTGAAAGCTAGGTTAGTAGCTAAAGGCTATACTCAAGTAAAAGGTGTAGATTATGTTGATACCTTATCACCTATAGCTAAGATGGTCACTGTCAGATTTTTACTCACTGTGGCAGCCATTAAAGGCTGGTTTTTACACCATTTTGATGTAAACAACGCATTTTTAAATGGTGATCTAACCGAAAAAATTTACATGAAAAAACCACTCAGATACACCAAGGGTGAACCTCATCGAGTGTGCAAGCTACTTAAGAGTCTTTATGGCCTTAAGCAAGCTTCAAGACAATGGAATTCTAAGTTGACCTCTTCCTTTCTTACTTTTGGGTTTGTTCAATCCAAATCAGATTATAGTTTGTTTACCAAGCAAGAAGGCGATTCCTACATTGCTATCTTAGTTTATGTTGATGATATCCTTGTGGCTAGCAACTCTACAAGTTCCATCTCTTCTCTTAGAACATTTCTCAATACTCAATCAAGATAAGGGACTTGGGTTGCCTACAACATTTTTTGGGTTTAGAAATTGCAAGATCATCCAAAGGAATCCACTTATGTCAAAGGAAGTATGCCTTAGACATACTTTTAGATTCGGGTATGTTAGATTGTAAACCTTTAAAACTCCACTTGGAACAAAATTTCAAGCTTAGCAAAGAAGATGGAACTCCTATTTCTGATCCCACAATTTATAGAAGACTCATTGGCCGATTATTGTACCTCACAATAACTCGACCAAACCTCAATTTTGCTGTCCAACTGTTAAGTCAGTTCATGGATAGGCCTATGTCCTCTCATTTGGCTGCTGTGTACAAGGTTTTGAGATATATTAAAGCCTCTCCTGGTCAAGTCATTCTCCTATCCTACTCCTCTTAAATTCAGCTAAGGGCATATTGTGATAGTGATTGGGCATCTTGTCCTGACTCCCGTAAATCCACCACAAGTTATTGCATATTTTTGGACTCTTCCCTAGTCTCTTGGAAGTCCAAGAAATAAAATGTGGTCTCTCGATCTTCTGCTGAATCTGAGTACAGATCAATGGTCACTACTAGTTCGAAGTTGACTTGGCTTTGCTATTTGTTAACAGATTTTGGTCTCCCTCATTCACAGCCTGCTTTTCTCTTCTGTGACAACCAAACTGCATTACATATTGTTGCCAATCCATTATTCTATGAGAAAATAAAACACATCAAGCTTGATTGCCACTTAATCTGTGATAAAATTCAAGATGGAAGCATCACCACTACACATGTTACTTCTCAGACACAATTGGCTGATTCACTCACCAAAATTTTGCCCTCCTACATCATGCAATCACATCTGTTCAAGATGAAAATAGTCAATTTATATTCTCCATCTTACAAGGGGTGTTAGATTATAAAAGATAGCAAACTACGTGTCGTTTACATTTATGATTTATATCGCATTGTCGTTAAAAGTTTTTCATTTATTTGTTCTTAATTCTTTATTTTGCACAACTGTAAATATAGGATAGATGGTTTTATTTTGTTGGTCGGTTACAGAGCTAAGTTTGTATAAAGGCCACGGCCTCCTTCTCCTTTTCGGTGTGAACAGTACAATATACAGAGTTTTTCCTCAATCTCCATTACTGCTCTCTGCTTCCATTTCCTTCTTGTTACCATTCTTACAGAGAGGAGGAGGATAATGAGTAGTGGGACAGGGAAGGTGGTGTGTGTAACCGGAGCGTCCGGATACATAGCGTCATGGCTGGTGAAGCTCTTGCTTCAACGTGGCTACACTGTCAAAGCCTCAGTTCGTGACCCAAGTCCGTACTCAACTCTCTGCACTCGCATTTCATAACTCCAGGATTTTCTATGCAAATCACACTCTTGGGTTTCATTTATAAACGAAGTTTCTCTTTAATTCATCGTGACCCCAGATACCCAGTTTAGTTTTCTTCAATAATTGATTTTTTTTGCTTTTTTATTTAATTGATACCCACTAAAAGGAGACTATACTTGTCATTTCGAGATGGAATACTTGAATGCTTCTCTAGCATGTCGTTTTGTGATGTTAGTACGGATAGAAGTATACTTTTGAGAAATACAGTTGAAGTAATTTATGGGTTCTGCTTTAAATGTGTGCCACAGATGATCCAAATAAGACAGAACACTTAATTGGGCTAGATGGAGCGAAGGAAAGACTTCATTTGTTCAAAGCAGACTTACTGGAAGAAGGATCTTTTGATTCTGTGGTTGATGGATGTGACGGAGTTTTTCATACGGCATCACCAGCTTATTTTAGTGTCACCGATCCACAGGTACATTCTATTTCGCTTAAATTGAATCTGTGCGACTGTAATCTAGTATAGCATTTTTGTTTGTTTCAAAGAACGACCTATCTTTGTACCATGCTTGGTGATTAACTACAAGTAGACGAAACTTTCATGTCCCCTAACAGTACTCTATATTCCAAATTATTCACATGCTTTTTTTAAAGTTCTTCATTTCATGAGTTTGCGCAGATGAGAAAGTCCTCATTGCATTTCAAATCTTTTAAAATGACTTAATAATGTTGCTTTGATGTTTCCTTTTTCTCCTTGACACTATCTGTAGATGTGCTTTATTGTATGCATCCAAGTATTTGATTGTTGATCTTTGAACTGATTCAAATTTAAAAACGAAGAAATGTAATCCTTTCTAGATACTGCAAAGTTAAGCTTTCAATTCATATTGACTTTGTTTATAATTCTTTTCAGGCAGAGTTAGTTGACCCAGCATTGAAAGGAACACTTAACGTTCTCAGATCTTGTGCTAAAGTTTTATCTGTTAAAAGAGTGGTTATAACATCCTCAATGGCAGCGGTTGCATACAATGGGAAACCTCTTGCTCCTGATGTTACAATTGATGAGGGTTGGTTTTCAGATCCTGCTGTTTGTGAAAAATCAAAGGTACATTTAATGCACAAATTTCTTATTACATACTATCTCTGTTTCAAGTTCTTTATGGAATTTTCTACATATGAGGATTAACTGGTTTTGATTAGATTATCACTCACGCTTTAACGGTGCTTATATGAGAGGTATGCCTGGGGCAAGTTTTGTCATGCTAAAACAATAAGTTATATGTGCTTTCCTCATCTTTATTTTCTTTATTTTTCTCCTTGATGATTTGTCTCCCATCTTACACTATCTACGTAGAATTTTTGGGGAGCTTATTCATGTTTCGCCTTCTTATTTCATTCTATTTAAAGCATATCAAATAAATACATCAAAGCTGTTATATGATGCGTTTAATTCTTACTGAATGTTTAAATCCAGTACTAAGTTACCCTCTGTTCGGAATCAAAATGTTGGCTAGGTCAGGATCTTCATTCTATTCTATTGTTTATTAATATCTTTTGACCAGATGGTTGAAGGAAAAAGATATAAGCACTGGTATATAGACCAAGTTTACATATCATAGTACTGACTATGGAACTTTTTGCTTCTCTCTTGGGAGGAGTGTTGCGTTGATTAGAAAGATTTAATCAGCACCATGATTGATGTATGTGAGCGGCAGATATGGAAGGGGGTGAACGAAAAAAATGTCTCATTTGGATTTGAAAAGTATTTCATCTCATCTTATCTTATCATTATAATTTTCATAAATTTCCACATAAAATATAATAAACAATTCAACTTTTTCAAATCCTAAAACAAGAATAATATTAAAAAATAATATTCTAATAATATTTTTTTTTTCAACTTTCATCTAAAACCATCTTATCTCATCTTTGAATCAAACCGGCCCGCAATCAACAATATTCTTCGTTTCTGTAGTAGTATTTATGGTGCTCACTGCTCACTGTTTTGTATTTGTTTTGTTTTTGTGATGTATTCTACCAACAGCAATATTCAATCAGGTTTAAATTATGTTACCCCCAAAGCTCTTCTCTATTCCTCTGTCGAGAGTTATCAATAAAATTGAGGGATTTCCGTCATTAAAAATAAAACAGGTTTAAATTAGGTTGCTGCGGTTGAAATTTCTTTTGTTATGTCTTTAAAAGTAATTGTTTTTCCAGCTTTGGTATATGCTTTCAAAGACCTTAGCAGAGGAGGCTGCTTGGAAATTTGCAAAAGAAAATGGAATTGATATCGTAGCTGTAAATCCAGGGATGGCGTTTGGTCCTCTATTACAGCCGGGTCTTAATGCGAGTGTGGAGCCAGTTCTGAAGCTTTTAAATGGTACCATTCAGCTTGTCGGATGATTTTTCTCACCTTGCTATTTGAATATACTTATATTTATTAGCAAATAAATTCTATAAAAGAACTTGTAGCGTAAATAAAAAATGCTATTGAAGAATCAGGTAATAGTCTTTGGACCAAATGACATATTCTCCTCAATGTCCTCATGTAAATAACAGGGCATGGTTGCGGGTTCAAAATGTGAATTATACTTCCATGTTAAACAAGAACTATATAGATGACCTGTTTTGAGTGGTATGCAATTATTCTGACAAGTAGTTAGGGTAAGTATTGAATTGTTTTTTGTGCTCTATCTTTCATTCTCATCGCTCATTGAATAGTAGCAGTCAGATTATCCCAACAACTACCTAAAAGAAAAATGATCGAGCCCATATTATATTGCTTCAGCTAACTTTATTCCTATGTAAAGAATATAATATATGAAAAAAATCCATGGCAAATTGAGTGAGCAGTTTAAGTAACCTGTCAATAGGAGGATTACTGGCAATATTATGTGGCAAAGATTTGCCTGCATTAGAAGTATCAATTTAATCTCAGTTCTCTCTCAAGTCACTCCAACTTTTAGATTCAGCTTTAATCTGTCGCGAGTTACATCCACCACAAATTTTGAAATGTCTTAACTTCTGCCAGAAATTGATGCTGCTAATAATTCCCTCCTCTGAACAAGGCAGTCTTTGGTGATCCAAGCAGTTAAATGTTTCTCTTATGCAGGCGCAGAAAGATTTCCAAATGAAACATACAGATGGGTTGATGTCAGAGATGTTGCTAATGCACATATACTAGCCTTTGAAAACTCATCAGCTAGTGGAAGATATTGTTTAGTTGCAGAAGTTGTTCATTGTTCTGAAGTTTTGAAGCTTTTGCACAAGCTCTTTCCTGATCTGAAGCTTCCTGAAAAGTAAGCTGCACACAGACACAGGCACACACACACAAAAGTCAATTTTCCATTCACACTGGTGTAGCCATTGAAGTAAACTGTATAATTTCATGCTACATTGAAGTAAACTGTATAATTTCATGCTACAAACAGGTAGGTTATTATTTTCTGAATGGCTTGATTTCCTTGGTCTGTTCCAAACTTTTTTTGTGTCTATATCTCAAGCACCAAAATTCTAGTTTGAATCTGTGGCTTGTTAATTGGATAGTCTGTGTTATACTTAACATCAGCCACCAATTCAGACACAATTGATTTATGTTTTGTACATTGCAGATGTGCAGATGACAAGCCTTTTGCAACAACCTACAAGGTGTCTAAGGAGAGAGCACAGAGTTTGGGCCTTAGCTTCACTCCTGCGGAGGTGAGTTTGAAGGATACCGTTGAGAGCTTGAGGTTGAAGAACTTCTTGAGTGTCTGATTCATGTATTATTTGGCAACTCTGGAAAACAGTTGAGAATAAACTTTGCCTGCCTTCCAATTCTATTGTTCTGGAGGGCTAGTGTTCTTGAGGACTTGCGTTGTAATATTTGGCTGTGAGCGTTGCAGTCAATCACCCGTATTCCTTCAATATCGAGATCAGTCCGTAAGAGAAACTCTAGAGGAACGTAACTAATATAAAAAGCTAACTAACCGTATCTCAACGTGATACGAGTCTATGAAGGTAAGCTCAAGTGAGACATTTGCAAGGTCAAATTGTGCTAGAGCATGCAATATACAAAGAACTGCACTATTGTGCCGCTTGCACCTTACCGCTGCAAGTGATCGCTAGTGTATAAATAGTGTTTTTTTAATTCAATATTTTTATTATTTTTAAATATTTTAAAAAAATATAAAAAATACATTAATACATTAAAGATTTCTTCCTTAATCATTAAGTAAGAACAAAAAAACAAAAAATAAAATTCACTGAATGGTCAAATGGAGCAGTAACAACTTGTAATGAACCTTATTGGTTGGCTGTTTGTATCAAGAAAAAGGGATGGTGCAAACGTAGAAGAGCTACTGCAATGGGGACTCAGAGTGCATGCAAGATGTTTGATAAAATGTAGAAGAGAAAATCACAAGTGTATTGCTACAGGAATCTTTGAGGGTTCCCAACCTTCATACAAAGTACCCAAGTTCTACAAAATTCCGATATCTCGCTCTCTCCCCTCTTCCTAGATATATACTAAGGCCATGGCCAAGCCAACTCTAAGTAATTAAAAAGAATCGAATTAAATCATATGGTAAAAAACTATTATTGTAAATGCAATAGACCCAGGGAATCTGGGTCTATTAAGAGGCCATCGAGCAAGCCCAAGCGAATTGGGTTCATTACACAATTGGGCGGCATATTAGTTTTTTTCACATACAAATTAGGCACCAAGAATTATACCTATAGAGAGGTCTTGCCATATTGTGTCACCTCAACCTTTATAAATAGTTTATTAGTACTGTTAATTCAGATTTATTAGTTACAGGAAGAGCGTAACTCGTCACTAACTTAAGTATAAGAGGTATTCCCCGTTGAGTTTCTCAAATTTTTCCTTTCTGATTACATGTCGTTAGGATACACCGCATACATACTGAAATTTGCATCAACAATCTTCATTTTATTTTCTACTATAATTCATAGGTAAATAATGGTATTAATATCATTTTACAAAATAAAATAGAGATTATGGATTCGAGCCCCTTCTCCCAATGTATTAAAAAAAAAAAACCGTTTTATTTTCTATAATAAGCCGTTTTAATCAGGCATAATGTGGAATGCTTTGACCGGTAGACACGATGACTTCTCAAAACCGAGCTACTGAGCGTCTGAGCCCCTGATTCCACATGCCGCATCCTCCCAAGACAGAAACTGCATCATGTCTAACTTCAACTCCCTGTTTCTCGTCTTGATTCTCACCATCACACTGCTACCAATAGCTTTATCAGAACCAGAAGATGCTATTCAAGCTGTTGTTCAACGATTGGACTCAAAGCGGCCATCTCCTTCAGTTCAAGAAGCTGCGGCTAAAGCTGTTCTCGAGAGATTGCTTCCGGGCTATGCGCCTAGCTTCGAGTTCAAGATTGTCTCCAATGTACCGTCATTTTTCGATCTTTTTCTACCCTAACTCGTGTTTTAGCCTATTTACTACTTAGTCATTGCTTTATTTCAACTGGGCGCTCTTCAATCGCTGTATTCTTAGCTGATGTTGTACGCTTATATGCTTCGTTTGTGCGTTGGGAAAAGATAGGAAAAGAAAGGAATTTGATAGGTGAACGATGTTTCTCGTGCAAGGTTTAATTGCTGCCTTTGCTTTTGGGCGTCCTCAAATTTTTTGGGCTTTCGGTTTAATTGCTTGGAAGAGATAAGAAAAGAGGAGAAAGTTAAATTATTTAATTTTAGACCGTTTATCAGCGGTTAAAGCGATCTTCTTTGGTTCTTCTACTTTATTTAATTTTTTACCACGCACAATGCTCTGCTCTGTGGATAGATAGGAGATAGTTTTTCCTTGACCCCAAAGAAATAGTACAACATATTTCTCTTTCCGTCTATTTAGACAATTTGGAGGACATTTTTTTTTTATGAATAATAAGAATTTCATTAAAAAGCGAAAAGGCGCAATTCAAGCACATATGATATATGCAAGAAAGACTGGTTAGAAAGTGAAAACAATACAAGAAAACTGTGGAAATTGAGCCCATTTAAGTCTATACAAGCTGTCCAAAGGAGAAGAGTATTGAAGAAGAACGTCTTAAACTCCTCCATTGTCCGTTCACGCACCTCAAAACTTCAATCATTCATTTCCTTCCAAATACACCATATGAGGCAAGAAGGAACCTTATTTATACTGTTGCAATTTGTGGACTACCACTCAATCCTCTCTGAGAGTCCAGAAGGTATTAGAAGGATTTTATCTGAGGCTCTTTAATTGTAGATGCCCATTTTTCTTTGAAACAGCTGTGACTTGGTCTTCTATAGATTGCTTCCTGTTCTAATCCATGACTGTCCATAAGTACTTCCTCGGCAAATTATCATCATATCTTTATATGCTGTTTGTGTTTGTGAGGACTGTATTCTTTAATTTGATTTCATCTTAAAATGATTTTGCTGACAGTTATAATCTCAAATCTCAGGATGTTTGCGGTGGACAAAGTTGCTTTTTGATAAGCAATTACAACCCCTTAAGCAAGAATGGGCCAGAGATAGTGTATGATGAATTTGTTACTTGCTAAAAATTGCAGTTGTATGTTTTTGCTTTTTCAGTTTCCAATCTCAGTACAATTTTTTTGGGACTTGATTGCCCAAATATATTGCTGTATAAGGTCTGCTATCCTTTGTTAAGGATCTACTTGTGTAATTTTCCCATTTGAGGGATAGCTACAGGTGAAAGATCCCCCCCCCCCCCCCCCC